>JAYJMB010027753.1:0-37855 GCA_036873735.1 Pouteria campechiana
ATAATAATCATGCTACATTAGTCATTCAAGTCATATACATGACTTTACTCAAAATCACTACTTGGGTCAATTTCACTTAAAACTACTAATGCAGCCATTCTCTTTGTTCAATTCAGTTTTCCATAATAAATTTCTTTATAAAACACCATGTATCACCTCAATTCCTCATTTTACTGAAATGCAAAATTTTTTTCCCAAATTTTAACATCACAGGTATTACATTAGTACCTTTGTGTTTCACTCATATCTTTGCTCAACATCAAAACTCGGTTAAGAATGTTTATCATCAAAATCAAGCTAGATAGAATGTTCAATAGAATCCAATTTTAAATCCTCAAGAACTCCTCATAAGTTCTAGAAAACTCGAGAAACCATCTTCTTCCACCATCCAAATGACTAAAACTCATCTCCATTAATGTATTTGGATGCTTGGCTATCTAAATCCTCTTTTATCCTTTCAAAATGGCAAGGATTTAAGCCTAAACAAATTTAGGGTAAGGGTTTGGGAAAAATGGAATGGCTAGGGAAGAACATGATAGAGAAAAATGGGGCAGAAAGTCAGTCGTCAAACTTAAAATGCTAGCTGGCATGGGCCCTGCTGCCACGCCGCCTTGCCCTCATCTTGATCTGGCGCTACCACCACCAGTTTCGCTGGATGCCTTTACTCCTCTATTTTGTGGATTTTCTCCACTATATCTCATTCTTTTTTCATATACTTTTAATTCTAATATTTGCCACATAATAGTTATATCAAAGCATAAAATGTTTCCCAAATAGCTGACATCAAATCATTTACCTAGTTTTATTCCAAAACAATTTCTTTCCACCTCAATCCTTTACTGAAATCACAATTTAAAAAGTTTTTCTCCCTCAATTCCTATCTTTTTGTCAATTACTTTAAAACAACTCTAGTATACTCAAATATTCAAGTACCGATTTACAAAATTTACACCCCAAGTTTTACAATCCTAGCAATGAAGCTTGTGTTGAAGTTTGATTTTTTATTTATATTATCTTCTTCCTCATTGTTTCTTCTTTCTATACTTAATGCGTGTATATGCTTAGCTACCATGTGCATAAATAGAGATTTCTAATTCATACTTGAGAGAGATGAATTAGGAATAGACTTTTGAATTGAAGAACTTATGATGCAATGAAGTCTAGTGATAGCTATTATACATATGCAATCCATGTGAATATGACCTTGCAAGTGCATATATTTCATCTGGATGCCTAAGCTTAATGGGTTTATTGATTTTGATTTACATGGAGATATAGTAGATCACTTCAATAGGCATAACTACCATAACACTTGAGAAAGGATGATAGATACTTTAGGCATCCGATTGACAATGAGAGGAATGATAATTTACTCAATGTAATTTATCAATACAAGTAGGTTTGCTAGGTGAAGTTGAATCACTATATATTTCATCCATTGATATTTTTTCTTTTGCTCTTATAATCTGTTAATTTCATTATTTTGTTTAGATTTAAATTTATAATATCTACTACAAATCATTCAATCAAATAATAATGATTTGAACTAAGTTTGGTACTTAGTGTGTAACAACATACTTCCTTGTGGGAACGACACTCAACTCACCTTATCTATATTACTTGTGATCATGTATACTTGCATGAGATTTAATAATCTACACTTGGCATACATTAATCATATAATACTAAAAGTTTCATAACACATAAATAAGAACATTAACCATAATTTAATCACATCCACAACTATAGCTACCTGCCCAAGATCGAAACCGATCATGATGGCAATCTACCTTCTTGGAATAATACAATTCAAATCATAATAATATGGTTAAGTCACTATGAAATGTTATATATTTGATTATACATCATGTGAAATCTTTTGAATACAATTACTAATAGCACAACCAGATTACATTTTCCATTTGTAGTAATACAAGAAAAAATTCTTCAAATATTGCTTCCCCACCCCAACCAATCATTGGGCTTCACTGCTTGACTTGTTTAGTAAAAACATAGAATACAAAGGATGAGTCTAAATAACTCAGTAAGTAGGCTAAATAAAATGAAACAATAATCAAATAGGAACAACATGTTCCAAAGCTAGCACATGAATAAATACATGCCAATACAACCATACTATAAGGCTCAAATCCTCATGATTCTAATACATCTACAGTCTATGCCACTCAAGCATACAATATCACAATCGTGCCATCTAGGAATACATATCACAAATTAAGTCTATTATATCTAGTATAGGCCATTTTGGCATCTCATAACATAAATATGTGATGTAGGTGTAACATATCATAACTATGATGTATAGGCATAACCCCACAACTGTGTCATTCGGGCACAACATATCATATCACTATGTCATATACAAAATCTTGGAATGCTTCCATTCCATCAATATACACATTCACATAATATTATCAATAACATTTTATACAAACTCTAGGGATACTCGCTATCCCCAATCATCCACACATATATCACATTAAGAAACATTATGGGATGTCCATGATCCCCATATATCATTCTATCAACCCAAAGAATCACATTAAGAACACAAAAACAAGTGTGGGATAATCTTTGTCTGTTATCTATCCACACATTTACACATCATCTAGGCAAACTTAAGGAATACTTTTTATCCCCATCATTCATACATCGATACACAAAAATAATAACATCATATACAAGCATATGGGATATCCTTTATTCCTTTTTCCACTCATCCATTCGTCTCAACACAACAAGAAGAACAACTTTGGTATATTTCGTATCCCTTATCAATCAACACATTCATCCTTTCGTACACATATGCATACATGCCTGGATACAAACAACGGGATAACTACTATCCCTATCCATTCATACATTTAATTAAGAAAAGGCCTACTTACCTCATAATTCTTCAAGTTTCATAACTCCTCATATTCCATAGCTTTCCATCCATGTTCAATTGATCTTACACATATCACATATATTTATTTACTTTGCATAAGTTCTCATATAAAGGCGACCTTGTAATACAACTATACACAACAAATCTAAATACCATGAGTACATAACTACACTCTAATATTGTTCACAAAGTTATTTAACTTACATGTCTAATTAATCACTTCCTAATTACGTATTTTAAGTATTAATTACCCTATATTAAGGCCTCCTTCATATCCAATTATAGGCTATAATAAGATTAGCTAAGCACATCATTCTTACCACTGGGGCATTTCATCGAATATGGCATATATATCCATTAAATCATAGTATTTCAAAAAAGGATTGAAGGAAATTTCACTTTCAACCACATACACTCATTATACCACATTATTAACATGTAAGTAACCTTAAAGATAAGTCAATTAAGTTCTTAATCCAATTTATTCATGGCTCAAATATGCCATATATAAAAACCCCTTTACATAGCTCATGAATAAAACTTAATAAGATTCGCTAAGGTCTAAATCACTTCAAAAACACTATATCAACAAATTAATTATTTCCCCTATGATTAGTATAGCAACTCTACCATTTTTCACCAAATCTTACTATTCACAAATTTTGCAAAATGCTTGCTTAGCAAAAATCATAAATTCAGTTGGGGAAAAATAATTTGATAGATAAATTATAATTTCTCTCAAGTGGACGAGTGTATAGTAGTATAGTGTGCTTAGCAAAGGTCAATCCCATAGAGAATTGTCAAACTGGTTCAATTATATCTAGTTACTAAACTATTCTAACTCATAAGATGAAGTGATGCTAAATAAGTAAAAGTGCAAGATTCGATATGACAACAAAAATAGTTGGTAAGTTGATGAGAGTTGGCAGGTTACAAGAGTTTAGGGATCCAATTTCACCACTCAATGATATCCTATGTTGTTGGGATGTTAGTGTTAATTCATTATCTTAGGTTCGTTCTCACTAATATATAATTATTACCATTGGGTGTGCAAGTTTAAATTAAGTATTTTCACTTATTTCAATTCCCTATGGTATGTAGCATAATCAAGGTGAAAACCCACTAAGACTAAAAAACTTTAATGAACCAAACAGATTGGTTTAGCATATGATGTATACCTTAACCATCTATCTTTTCATTCAAGAGAACTAATGGATTAACATACGGTGTGTATGTTAACCATCTATCCTTTCATTCAAGAGAGTTCATGGTTAAGCATATGACGTATACCTTAACCATGCCCAGACAATCAATCTAATTCATAAAATTGGTGATCAAGCAACTAAACCAACCAGATGACTGCATTAAAAGTAATGAATAAAACAAGATAAAATTAAATTGATAAACTAACAATCCCAATTAACAATGAATATCAAGCTGGGCTACATCATCACCCTAAAAAAAGAGATTTAGTTCATGCTAAAAATGAAAAGAACAATCTTCAAACTATGCATGTTGTAGAACTTGGAATCCTTCTCTCGCTCCATTTTTTCTCACATCCAACTCTCTCTATTCAAACTTTGTCCCTTCATGCCTTTAAATAACCCAAGAAATTGGATTTTAATAGAACTCTTCTACTATGAATAAAGATTCTTTTCCAATAATAACTCATATTTCCCTACAAAAATGTAGCTTCCAAAGCACTATAGTGCTTAGAAAAAATAGAAGTTCTCAAAATAACTAATTTGCTACACATCGTGAGTATGTCACACACGCACCTAAAACTCAACTCCCAATAATAACTTCATAACCACATGTCTCATACTCTAAAATTTTGTAGCATTTGATGCATGGAAGTTATCCTCTAATAACAACTCAATTTGTGCACTTAAAACAATCTACAACTTCTAAAACCAATGAGTGTTGCACTTCCAACTTCTATTTGCAATTTTATCCATTTAAA
The DNA here is from genome assembly GCA_036873735.1 of Pouteria campechiana. NCBI lineage: Eukaryota > Viridiplantae > Streptophyta > Magnoliopsida > Ericales > Sapotaceae > Pouteria > Pouteria campechiana. The sequence continues at coordinate 4,875 of JAYJMB010027753.1, forward strand.
ATACTCTAAAATATTTAAATTAACTTCTAAAAAGTGCTGTTAAAAAATCATTTTGAGCTTTAGAAAGTTTTTTCATGTTAAGCAGCTTTGGAAATTCTGATCAAAATTTCACTACCTCAAAAGTTCTGAAGAAGCTTCAGAATTTCTGAAGATTGAGCTTCGGAACCCCTTCAAAATATCTCCTATTTTGTCACACTTCTAAAATTATTTTGAACACCCTTCAAAAATTCTATTGTAATTCTAAGAACTTCTGTCGCACTACTGAAGTTATTTTGACCCCTTCAGAAATTCTGTTGCAATTCTGATAACGACAAAAACCATTTATGTCGCACTTTCGAGAACCTTAGAACCATTAATATTGCACTTCTGAGAATGTCAGAAACTACCTCATAACTACCTCTTTCGCACTTCTAAGAACCTCTATTGCACTTCTTAGAACTTCTGTCAACTTCTGTCGCACTTCTTAGAACTTCTCTCAAATTTTGTTGCATTTCTCAAAACCTTAGAGCCCACTTAGAACTCATTCAGAACCTCTTCTGAGAGCTTCAGAACCTCATCTGATGCACTTCTGATGTGATTCAGAACCAATTCAAATCTACCTCTATTGCATTTCTAATGTGATTTAGAATCTATTTAGAACCAGTTCCTACTATTAGAACCCCTTCAGAGATTCCAATACACTTCTGAAGCATAAGCTACTTTAGAAATTCTGAGATTGCACTTTTGAACAATGTCAAAATCTATTGAGAACTTCTGATACACTTCTGTAGGTTAAGCTGCTTCAAAAATTCTGAGTTTGACCCTTTTGGCCACATCAAAATCCCTTCAAAACTTTTAATGATGTCGATCTCCTCAAAAACTTCTGACAACTGTGAACTCCACCAAAGCTTCTAATGACTGTAAACTCCTCTAGACGTTTGGTTGATTGTGAACTCCTCAAGAAGTTCTTATGTTAATATTCACTTGAGTTGAATTTGGCCTCAGAAGAATAGGATTTCTCCACATCACATGCAAAATTCTCCATCATTTTTCATCCTGATGCCATGACATCATATTTAGATACCATGACATTAAACTCTTTGACAGCCCCAAGTCTTCAGCATTTGTTATCTTGATGCTGTGGCATTGGATTTCTATATCACGACATACAAATCTCTATTTGCATGTTTCTCAATGTTAATTCAAATGTTGCAACATCTGATTGAAATGCGATAACACTCAACTTTTTCAACTTGTCTTTTTCACTTTTAACTACAAATAAACATAATAATTCAACATAAAATTCACTTATCAAGTAATAATCAATTCAGTGCAGATTTATTGGGAAAGTGTATATAAACCACTAAATTTACATTAAAAGAGGTTCCAAAACATATGTGAATTTAGGCATTAAACATAGTATATTATGAGCTCATCAAATACCCCCAAACTTAGCTCTTGATCATCCTTGAGAAAATTATCAATCTAAACTCATGAATCATTTAGAAAAGAAGTAAGGATTCACAAAGTAAGAAGTAAGGATTCACAAAGTAAGAGATCATAACTAAATTCACAATGTATGTTCACTCTCTTAACGTTTTGTTTGAAGTTTTTTCTATTTATTTTATAAGTTGCATTACTATCACATCCCCAAACTTATTTTCTGTCTAGTTCATTGAAATTTCATTCCCCCAATTATGAGCTATATTACTACCATACTTCCTACTTATCTTCTTTTGAGTTCATGAAAATGTGGTTCTCCTAATTAAAAGATGATTCCTTACTCCTTTTCTTCTATCCCTTTTCTTTCTCTTTATGGCATTCTTCTATTAAATTCCCCCAAACTTAATTTATTTTACTTCACTCATAGCTCTCTAACAACCATATGAATAGAATGTATCTCTTATAGGTCAAGCATGGTTTTTCAAGTTGAAAGGGTCAAGATGATGAGACTAAAGAAACAAAATTGAATGGTGGTCTTTCACATGTATTGCATATGTCATTCTTTTATTAACGTTCAGAGGGGACACTAATAAGAGTGAATGTAGTAGGTTAGCTTGAAAGGCTTAAACTGATCAAAGAATGCTTAAATCACTTCCAAGTAAACATGTTATCTAGGATTTCTCCTTGAGGGATAATCAAATAAGTTCTAACATGCTTATGTCAACCGAAATATGTCTCTGAATTTACAAAATCATCAACTGATCATGCATAATGTGCTCAAAAATTTTCATCAATCATGAAAAAGAAAAACTTATCAAAATAATCATTGAATCACAAGGTAGCATCTATCCTTCCTTCTAAATCATCTATAATGGTAATAAAAAATTTAGCATATGTTACTGATCATTGAAAGAGACTTCATCTTGTTTAATTTTGGCATGTAGCATAGTTGTTCTTGGATTTTCTTGGCTAAGTCATTAGAAAGTGTAGCTTATTAAAAATATACACCTAAATTTGAAAAAGATTTAAATGTAATTTTCAAAAATCAAATGATTTTTTTTAAAAAACTAAACTGAACTGAATGCAAATATGAAATCTGAATGTAAATCCATAAATACCCCCAACTTAAACCAAATATTTTCCTTAATGTGAAAGAAGTTTAAGTTCAAGGGTTTTCCTGAATGAAGTGTATTCTCATCCTTTTTTTCTATAATTGATTTGACATCTTTTGAAAATTACTACAGTTTTATCACTTGGAACAACATCTGCAATCCTCTGAAATTTCAACGTACTCAACGAAATTAGACTTCTCCTTCTACAAAACACATAGTACACCAAATATTAAAATAAATCTATCCTAATAGGAAAGAAAACAAACAAAACAACTAATTTAATTGCTAAAAAAATAAGGAAAGTTCAGAAAAACTTGGGTTGCTTTCCAAGAAGCACTTTGTTTAACATCTGTGTGAGATGAACTCCTTCTTCAAGGTCACTAAAGTTCCACGAATTTACTCCATTATAGTAACATTACATTTCTCACATGTCTCTTTACTCGATGACCATTTACCTTGAATGTGCTTCCATCCTTTAGATTCTTCAAATCAATAACTCCATGTGGGAACGCTTGAGTGACCAAGAATGGTCCAACTCATCTTGACTATAATTTTCCTAAAAATAAACGCAACCATGAGTCATAAAGCAAAACTTTCATTCTCTATGCATCTTTTGCAAATGATTTAATCATGATATCTCTTTGTTCACTCCTTGTAAATCTTTGCATTCTCACAAGCTTCATCTCTCAACTCCTTTAGTTCATTCAACTAAAGCTTTCTCTCTTCACCTGCTTTCTAGAAATCAAAGTTCAGTTTTTTGATTGCCCAATATGCTTTGTGCTCCAAGTTCATAGGTCGATGGCATGCTTTCCCGAAGACAAATCTATAAGGACTCATTCCAATTGGGGTTCTGTATGCCCACAGTGCATCGTCAGCTTCATTACTCAATCTTTCCTTGAGGTGTTTGCTGTCCTCTCCAAAATTGCTTTTATCTATCTGTTGCTGACTTCAACTTGTTCAAAAGTTTGTAGCTGATAAGGTGTTGCAACTCGATAAGTGATGTTATACTTTTTCAATAAATCTACAAATACATTATTGCAAAAATGAGTTCCTCTATTACTAATGATTGCTTTTAAAGTCCAAACCTAGAAAAAAATCCTGTCTTTCAGAAATCTAAGCACAACATTAGCATTATTAGTTCTAGTAGCCATTGCCTCAATTGTATTTCCTAGAGTGTTAAATTTGTATAATAATGTGTTTGAACATATTGTCATTGTCTCAAGTATAATTATATTGGGTATTAAGGTGACAAAAAAATTATTTGAAATGAAATAACTTAGGTAAGTATGAATGGTATATTCCTAAAGTGTACTTGTGTAAATGGTACTTGTATAAATTGTGAATTGATTCTTGGTTATTTGAGGTATAATTTTTATGTATTATATGTTAATATTAAGTGAAAAAAATCATGGCAAAAGGTGAAAACATTATGAGGAAAAATATAAGAAAATAGGTTGGAAAATAATTAGAAAAATAGGTAGAAATTTTGGGGCTGCGATGCCCAAATTTGGCATCATGGTGCCAGTTTGTGAAGGGAAGAAAAGATAAGACAACAGATTATGGAGCCGTGACATAGGAAAACTAGGCTACCATTTTGTGATGAAGGCATCCAAGCGATAGTAGGAATTGGCGCAGTGATGCCGGTACGGTAGGCCTATGGAGCATCATTTTTGCAACTTTTAAAGGGCTAAAGCCCTTCATTTCTTCCCCATTCGAATGATCCTCCCCTCACTCTCATCCCAGCTCTATTTCCAGCCCCTTTTCCCCCATGGTTTTGCAATTTTAGCTAGGATCTACATTATTTAGGTATGAAAAACCCATTCCCCATAGATTTAAACCGAAGCCATTCGTTTGGACGGTGGAGAGAGGGGGGAAATCCATGTTGCTCTAATTTATGGTGGATTCATGAAGATTTGAGGACAAATGCATGTGTTAAGAAGGAATCCATGTTTGACGCTAAGTCTCATTTTCCCTAATTAAATTTATTATTTTGCTTTCTTAAGGTTTGATGTAAACTATGAACAATGATTAGAAGGGGATTTGATTTGAAATTGTTGGGTGAATCATGGGAAAAATGATTCATTGGTGGATAGTTGTGTTTTGTATTGAGTTGGGTATAAAAAAATCCATTTGCTTTGCTATCAGTGAATTTGAATAGTAATAATTATGCTCTAAATTGGGGGTTTTGTAGCTTATGATTTTGGATAGTGATTTATTTGAGTTTCATGAATAATTAGTTCATTCAAAGAGTTATTGGGATATTAATTATGTGAAGCAATAAGTATATGTGGTTAGTGATGAAATTCCCATGGTTCATTTGATTGGAAAGTTATAAATTTCTTGATGCCTACAAAATGCTTGGTGAAATGCCCATATGAAAAGTGAATTATGTCTAAAGGAATGATTATAACTCTAAGCCCTAATGGAGTGGGATAATGGATTAGTTCTTTTGGAATATAATTCATTGTTAAGGAATTTTTTTAATGTTACATGTGATTGAATATGAATTGTGATACACTGGGGTAGGTATGGTGAAATGTTCTAATGAGAAACAAGGTGTGGATGGATGATCCCATTGCAGCCCTTAAAAATCTATTAAGGATTCATTCATACTAAAGAAGGATCAAAGTTTGGCTGTAATATGTAGGCTATGAAAATGGAAATTTTGTGAAAATTGCAGTTAGATAAACATCTGAAACACGAAATTAAGTTTAATGAATCAGAATGACTTGATTAATGTTGTCTTTATATAAATGGGGATACATGTTATATATGTGTGTAGGGTTAATGAGCATTAATTGGAAACCAAGTCATGGACTTGAAGATGGTGTACTCCATTGAGGTAACTAGGCTCCCCATTTCAAGTTAAATGTATTATTGGATGGGGATAGTGGATGTCCCATATTTTGCATGATTGGCATGAGCATGCATGACTAAATGGGGATAATGAATATCCCATTTAATGGATGTTAGTATGTTGAGTTATGAGATGATTATTAATTATAAATTAACTCTACGAAATTATAGTATATTAAAAGGGGTGCTTAGTAGGGAATAAGTGGTATTCCCTAATTATACATTGAGTGAAAGAACTGTGAAATGATATTATGTGTGGAATGGAATGTGAAGGACTCCATAAAGGTCTTCATGAATTAATGTATGCCTGTATGGGATGGTTACAACATGTGTTGTGCCGGCATGGCATAGTGATGATATGAAGTGCCTACATGGCACTAGCACAACATGAGGTGTTGAGTTGACCTAAAAAGAAATATAATTTTTGTTCAAATTATGTTGCATAATTGCGTTATGATTGTATCTATTCCTGTTCTACTGATGAATATGTTGTTATTATTTCAATATTACTCCATATATGCCTACCTACTGAGTTTCTTAGACTCACGCCTTCTTGTTCTAAATTTTGGTGGATAGGTCAAGCGAAGGAGCTCAAAGATGATGGTTTTTATTGTGATCTGTAGAAATTACAAATTGAAATTTCTTATCTTGTGTATGTATTCATGCAAAATTTTATTAATTTAATTGAGTTATGGACGTATTTTCGGTATGTATAACATATGTAAAAATGGATCGGGCATGTCATCATGTATTGGTAAATGGAGGTAAATTATGTCTGTGTAATTATTGTCATCCTGATATGACTCAAGTTTTGGGCAGTGTGCGGTAATTTGAGTGAGTATAATGGTTTTTGTTAGTGTTTGAAATTGTTGTTAAATTTAAATTATAGATATGATTAATAAATGCGTGCACAAGTTTAAAACAATTAAATACAAGGAAGATTCTACACGATTTTTGGCAGGGGTTCCCCATAGAAATGTGGAAATTATAGGATAAGGTGAAATGAATAGGCCCCAAGGCGGGGTGGGACATCAATCCACTTAGACAGAAAATTGACAACAAGTAGAATGTACATGCTCCTATTGGATGGTGGGAATGGACCCATGAAATTAATGCCCCATACATCAAACAGTTCAACCACAAGATTACTTGTGAGTGACATCTTATCTCTCTTACTAATGTTACCTATTCTCTGGCACCTATCACACATTGCACAAAAGGCATGAGCATCCTTAAAAATAGTTGGCTAGTATAAACTAGTCTGAAAAACTTTGAAAGCGATCTTCTTTCCTCCAAAATGCCCACCACAACTAAATGTGTGACAATGTCTCAAAATTCTTTATTGTTCATTCTCAGGTACATAACATCTAATGATCTGATCTGGAAAAAGTTTGAATAGAACTAGATTGTCCCAAAAGTAATATTTTGTTATAGATAACAACCTCCTCCTTTCCTGCGAATTCAGCATGGGATTAAAAACTCTCTTAACCAAATAATTAACAATATAAACATAACAAGGTTCACTTCCCTTTATAGAAAATAGTTGCTTATCAAGAAAAATATCATTGATAGGAGTGTTTACTTTGACTTCCTCTTACTAAAAATTAGTCCCTTCCACTAACCTGGACAGATGATCAGCTACTATCAGGTCAAATTCTTGTAGCAATAAGATTCACCTTATCGACCCAGGCTTGGTATATTTCTTAGTCAGTAAATATTTCAATGTAGCATGATCAGAATGCCTCAAAACCAATCAGATTGATCAAAACTTCCCCAACACACACATAATTGCAAGCAATTATTTTTTAGTGGTAGAATAATTCAGTTGTGATTCATTCAAAGATCTACTTATATAATGAATCACATGAGGTAATTTATCTATTCTTTATCCTATTACAATACCAAGAGCAAAGTCAAATGAATCACACATAAGCTCAAAAGGAATGGACCAATTTAGAATTGTTAAAATTGGAGCAGAAGTTAGTTTTTCTTTCAAGATATTAAAAGCAACAAGGCACTCATCATCAAAACAAAAGTCACATTTTTAGCTAGCAGGTTATATAGCGGTCTAGAAAATTTTGAAAAGTCCTTTATAAATTGTCTATAAAAACCTGCATGACCTAGAAAACTCCTCACTACCTTGACTAAAGTGGGAGGAGGCAATTTAGCAATCACATCAATCTTTGCCTTGTCAACTTCAATGCCTCTACTTGAAACAATATTTCCAATCACAATTCCTTACTTAACTAAGAAATGTAACTTCTCCTAACTTAAAGTTAAATTCTTTTCAATGCACCTTTTTAGCATTAATTTCAATTTATCAAGGCAATCATCAAATGAATCACCAAAAATAGAAAAATCATCCATGAATACCTCAATAAACCTTTCAATCATATCACAAAAAATAGACATCATACATCTTTGAAAGGTTGTAGGGGCATTGCACAAACTAAAAGGCAATCTTTGATAAATAAAAGTTCTAAATGGGTTGGAAGGTTGTCTTTTGCTAGTCTTTTGGAGCAATGGGAACCAGATTATAACCTGAAAAACCATCCAGGAAATAGTAGTAAGCATGAATTGCCAATCGTTCAAGCATCTGATCAATGAAAGGGAGAGGAAAATGATCCTTTCTTTTGACTGCATTGAGTTTTCTATAATCTATGCACATCCATCATCCTATAGTCATTCTCATTGACACCAACTCATTATTATCATTTTTAGCAACAGAAATACCAGATTTCTTTGGTCCCACATGAACTAGACTTACCCATTTGATGTCAAAAATTGGGTAGATAATACCTGCATCCAATAACTTAATCATGTCATCTCTAATAGCTTCCTACATGTGTGGGTTAAGTCTCCTCTGAGCCTCCCTAGAAGGCTTTGCATCATCTTCCAACAAAATCTTATGCACATAGTGGGGGGCTAATTCCTTTGATGTCAGCTAATGTCCTACCTATAGCCTCCTTTTGCTCTCTTAAGACATTTAACAACTTAATCTCTTCATTAACAGATAATTCAACAATAATTATAACTAGAAGAGTATAATTTTCACTAAGAAATACATACTTTAAGTTATTTGGCAGTTGATTCAATTCAAGTTTTGGTGGTGTATAATTGATGGTGCCAAATTTGAATTCAAATGTGTCAATGCCTCCTTGGTGACCTCATCTTCTCTTACTTCCTCTGCACCATACAAACCTTCTTTCAACTCTTTGATTTCTTTATTCTCTTTAATGAATTCTTCAGTTGTAAGCACTAGTATCAATTTGTCTTATATTTCCTGCTGCACAAAAGTAGATGATACAAGTAACTCCAAATCATCAATTTGAAAACAATCACTAGAATCTATAAGATTTGAAGGTAATGAAAGAGAATTGTAAACAAAAAATTCCACTGTCTCATCCAAAACTATCATTTTTAGCTTCCCATTTTGCACATCAAGGATCATCCTAGCCACCCCAGATGAATGGGCACCTCTTTCTCTGAAGTTAATTGCTCTCTATGTTAAGCACAAAAAAGTCTACAAGAATAATAAGTTTGTTAATCTGCACCAATATATCTTCTACAATGCCTCTAGGATATTTCACTAATTTGTCTACAAGCTGGAGAGACATTGTAGTAGGTTTCAAATCTCCCAAACCAAGCTGCGATTAAATAGAATAAGGCATCAGATTGATACTCGCTTCTAAATCCAACATAGTCTTTACCTTATTCGCTCCTCCAATAGTGATTGTAATACTAAAACTACCCAGATTCTTCAATTTTGGAGGAAAATTTATCTACAAAACTATATTGGCTTCTTATGAAACTATTAGCTTTTCATGAGGCTCATACTTATGCTTCCTTGAGGTTAGTTCCTTTAAAAACTTAACATAAGTGGGCATGTTTTTAATCATTTCAAGCAAGGGTAAGTTAACATTTATTTTGGAAAGGATATTATAAATATCTAAAAATGATTTGTTTAATTTGTTCTACCTCGATCTTCCTAGAAAAGGCACTAGTGGATCATAAGATGGCGATGGCTTGTAGTTTACTGGAGGGTCAACTATTAGAAACACAATTTTCCTCGAATGCACTTCCTCTTTTGCCTTTTTCCTCCTGTTGTTTTTTCTTGCCAAAGCATTAGATTCATCAAATTCTTCATTGACTTTATTGTCAATTACCTTTCCACTTCTCAATATTATGACTACTTTTACTTGTTCTAGCTGACTTAGCAACTTTTTTGGTGTGTGACTCTGCACAGCTTCTGTAATCTACCCCATCTTCTTTATTATCCCTCCACATTCTAAAATTTTTTTTAGTTGCTTGGAAAAAAGTATGAATTATCTCCTCAAGAGTGTGTTTCTTAGGTGTAAAAGAAGTTCCAGCTTGATTTTGATTGTGGCTATTGTTCCATGAAAAATTCTAATGATTTCTCCAATTAGGATTGTAAGTATTTGAATAAGGATCATCTTACTTTGAAACACCTGCAAAATTTTTATTTCAAAGGCAAACATTATGTGTGTGATCTAGAATACCACACATAGAATATACCTTAGTAGGGACAAGTTGTTGCAAATTCACTATCATAAAGCACATCGTCTTCATCCGTTTCACCATCTTTGACATCTGCATAGAAAGATCAATGTTAGACTTGATTTCATAAATTCCTTTGGACCTTCCTCTAACAGTCTTCTATTGGGAGTTTACTCTAAGCATCTCATATAGATCATATGTCTCCTTTAGAGTCTTCTCTCCCATTGCTCCACCTACAGCATTATCAACAATGGCTTGACATGATTGTGTTAGTCCATCATAGAAAAATTGATTGAACAATTCAAAAGGAAATCAATGGTGAGAGCATTGAATAAGTAATGCCTTAAATCTCTCCCATGCCTCATGGAACACTTCCCCATCCATTCAAGAAAAAGTATCAACCTTATCAATTCTGCAGTTTTAGCATGGGAATAAAATTTACCAATTAATCTGTTATATACTACATCCCATGTAGTCAGTGATCTAGGAGCCAATGTTATGAACTAGGTTTTGTTGCATTCTTCAAGGTGTAAGGAAAATATCTCATGTTCAACTGATCCTTAATTAGACCATACAAAGGAAAAGTTTAAATAGTTGCATAGAAATCATGCATGAATGTTAAGGGATCCTTTACAGCTACACCATGAAAAGAAGGAAGCATATTAAAGTGTATTTACATTAGTGCATAGTTCCAGGCATTTTCATTTAAAATAATACATGAAGGTGAAATCCCTATAGTTGGGCATGTAAACTCCTTCATCAGCTATTGAGCTTATTGAGCTACTCAGTTCTCCACATTGTCAGCCATCTAAATGTCTTCTTCACTTATGCTTTGTGTCTCTATTTCCCTTCATCAATATGATCATTCAAGGGCAACATAATTGGATTCAATGATCATCTTCCATGCATTCATAGTTTTGCAAAATAAAGAGAATAAAACTAAACAACTATAAATCCTAAATACAATAAACTATAACAAAGAAAAAGAAAAATTATAAATAAATTAATCAAATCACTTTAAAATCAGTTCCCTAGAAATGGTGCCAACAACTTGATGGTCAAATTATAATTCTTCTCAAGTGCATGAATGTATAGTAGTATAGTGTGTTTAGCAATGGTTGATTCCATAGAGAACTATCAAATTAATTCAATTATATTTAGTTACTAAACTATTCTAACTCATAAGATGAAGTGATGCTAAATAAATAAAAGTGCAAGATTCGATAAGAGAACAAAAATGGTTGTTAAGTTGATGAGATTTTATAGGTTGCAAGAGTCTGAGGATCCAATTTTACCACCCAATGATATCCTATGTAGTTGGGATATTGGTGTCAATTCATTATCTTGGGTTCATTCTCACTAATATATGATTATTACTGTTAGGCGTGTGGGTTTGAATCAAGTATTTTCACTCATTCCAATTACCTATGGTGTGTAGCATAATTGAGATGAAAACCCATTTAGACTAAAGAACTTTAATAAACCAAACAGAGTGGTTTAGCATATGGTGTGCACCTTAATCATCTATCCTTTCATTCAAGAGAGCTTATAGTATAGCATATGGTGTGTACTTTAACCATGCTTAGATAATCAATCTAATTCATAAAATTGATTATCAAGCAACTATACAGACCAGATGACTACATTAAAAGCAATGAATGAAACAAGATAAAATTAAATTGATAAACAAACAATTCCACTTAACAACAAATATAAGGGAGGGCTATATCTTAGCCCTAGAAAAAGAGATTTAGTTCATGCTAAAAATGAAAAGAACAATATTCAAACTATGCATGTTGCAGAGCTTGGAATCCTTCTCTTGCTCCATTTGCTTCTCATGTCCAACTCTCTCGGGCCAAACATTATCCCTCTATGCCTCTAAATAACCCAAGTACTACGATTTTAATAGAACTCTTCCACTATGCATAGAGATCCTCTTCTAATAATAACTTATATTTCCCCATGAAAATATAACTTCCAAGGAATTTCAGTGTATAAAAGAAATACAAGTTCTCAAAATAACTGATTTGCTATACATCATGGGTTTGCAACACATGCACCTAAAAATCAGCCCCTAATAATAACTTCATAATCCACATGTCTTAGACTCTAAAATTTTACAGCATCTGACGCATGGAAAGTAGCTTCTAATATGTAATATCCTAAGATTTGAGGTAATGAATAATTTTATTATGAAATAATGGTGCTATTTTTTTTATCATGAGAATTATTTAATGGTGCCATTTTTCTATCATAAGAACTGTTAAGAAATCATGTCAAATTGATAATCAATTGATGTGGATAAAATAAATCAACTTGCTACCAAATTGTCACATGAAACATAAGTTATATGTTGTTGAATTTTTGTGCATTGATTGGTGTCAAATTACTATTTAATTTTAGCATGATCAAGGGTGATTAGCATGATGTTTAAACATGGTGATTAATGATGCAAATTAGAAAATTTAATGTGATTTTCAAAAATTTTACCGTTCTAGAGCAGTTTTAGTATGTTGATCATAACTTCTTTATATGAACTCAGAATTGAATGATTTTTATTGCATTATTTAGATAATTTCAAGGAATATAACTTTTAGGTTGACTATAATTCCTAATTATGCTTATATTTTGAGTTGTGGGTTCTACAAAGTGATGCCATGTGGATTGGAGATGGTTGTAGTGTTTTGGCTATAACATTTTCATGAGAAATCAGAATTTAGTGATTTTTGATTCATTAGAAAATTCACAACAAAGGATACAACTTTTGTATTTACCACTTTTTATGAATCAGCCCTCATATATGCCAAACATTTGAGATAAGTGACATTTATTACAATGACATGTGTATTTATTTAAAATTGGATTTTTATGAAAATCTTGAATGTTAATTGATGATTAGATTGTTGCCCAATTTAGGTGTGATTACAAGTGCTTATATAGCTATTGAATGTGATGATTTAATTATGTAAAAAAATTATGTGATAGTGGGATGTGATTAGAGGTGGAGAATTAAGAAGATGGCTGCCCAAAATTTTAATATTAATATGAGACAGAATTTAAATTTGAATTTGGAACTTGAGCAAATTAGATGAGGAGATTTGATTAAAATAAAAGTTTTGTTAGTAATTTTGACCTATTGATCATATTAATATCATTTTTTATGAATATTCTATTTAAATTTTGGAAAAAATAATGTAAAATCATTGTGTTGAAGAATAAGGTGTTTGATAGTTGAGATTTAAAGTTATGCAGTTGAATTAGTTGGAAAAATTCATCCATTTGGTGAATAGTGTGTGAGAACCCTAATTGCTCTTTGATAAAACTCATGCCTCCTTCTCCCCTCCTTCTCAATGTCAATAGCCTCCTTCTCCCTTGTTTTCAAAGCAAACAACTTTCTTCTTCCTCCATCTCAACACCAATAAGAAACTCCACCCATTATTCAATAATTTCTCCTTCATCTAGTCCAAGTGGGCAGCAAGGTTTCCAATAAGCAATTAATGTATCAAGTGGGCAGCAATATGTTTGGTTTTCCGATGTGAATGGTGAGTTTAAATCTAATTTTTTTATTTACTTTTAGCATGAAAAATCATGATTCACAAGAGCTTTATGATGTTGGGGAGGACGTTCATTAGGGATTTGTGCAAATAGGGTTACATTGAAGATCAAAATCGTAGGTAATATTGGACCCTAGAAAAAGGGTATGAATTAAGTTGTTTTGGGTGTGATTTTCATGTAAAATTGAAAATAATTAACATTATAATGAAAAACCGTAATTATTTTCTTTAAATATGTGAAAACTAGGGCTATTTACCTAGTTGAAGATGTGGTGAATGTAATTTGTGAATTTAACAATGATTTATGCGTTGTATATGATAAGATAAATGTAGATTTATATTGTCATGAAAGATTAAATTGAAAATAATGAAGTTAAAGACTATTTACTTTATAGAGATCATGTGGGACATGTTATAAATGATTATTGATGAGTAATGTGTTTAATCATGTCAGTAATGAAGTAGAACCATATGAAAACTTGATTACGATGAATCATGTATCAGAATTTATCAATGAGGAGTCAATTATGCAAAAGTTAGGGGCTCTTTTGCAAATCCATGAAATTACCAAACTATAAATTGAGAAACATGAGAAATTGAATGATTATTACCATAAAAGGTGATGTATGAAGTGTAGAAACATTGAATTGATGAATGGGAACGAAAAGCCCTAGAATTGAACTTGTATAAGATAGTGATAATGAAAGGGATATGAATTTGCATAACTGTAGCATGTAAACAATTTAATATGTTATGATGAATGTAGGATTGAGACTTGACTGAAAGAGCAGATTATTTTGGTTGCTTGGCATAGAAGGAAGAAATCCAAATTTATAAAGAATTAAGGTAAGTAGGTTTTTTCCCGAATTCGTGCATGATTGGACATGATCTTGTGTACTGGCATACGGGCACTGAGTTTTATCAATATTTGGTTTGAATGCTGTGTAATTGAAATTATAAAACCAATTTATGTTTGAATTTAATTACATCCATATTATGTCATGATTTGAGCTTTTATTGTATTATATTGTCATTCAATTTTTGGCCATTTGACATAAGTTAAGCATAGTATTGGCATGCATGTGGTTGAGTTATATGAGTAGATATATGTTATATGCTATGTGGCTTAGTTTATAGCTTATGACTTGTTGATTGCCTATGTAGCATGTATAGCCTGTGTGGCTAAATGGTTGCCTGTGTGGCTAATTGGTTGCCCATGTAGCATATGGAGCCTATGTGACTAGATGTTGGTCTTAATGGCCTATGATAATGATATGTTGAGATTGGAATGACATGATACTTAAGTGATGCTAAATTGTAGTTGTGAGTTTGATGCACTTGAATTCCTCAATAGATGTGGTTGGTATTGGTGAACCTGTTGTGATCCCTGTGGAGTGATGAGAGCAGGGCATTCCTAGGACTTTGAGCCAGTGGTGAATTCCCGACACTACAGGAGGTGGACTTGGTAGGCTTCTAGTCGGGGATACAGGGATGGACCATCTGCACATCGAAGAGGGGGAGAGTGATTTCTTTGTCTTTAGTAAGTCTTGATAATGATGTATTGGTACAATATATATCTTGATGAGGATATTATAATGATGTCATTGTACATGAGTCTTGGTTATGAGTATGACTCAATGGTAATGATGTATTTGAAGAGTATATTTGATCTGAGTGAGTTAGGTTCTAGAAATGAAGACATGTGTATTATGGACATAGGTACATATTGCATTATCACGACATTTAGCATACCATGGATTTATATGTTGCTTGGATTGAGTATATGTATTTGAGCATGCTCTTCTCTTTGACTATTTCCTTATAGTTTTCCGCTTTGCCTACTTACTGAGTTTGGCCAGACTCATGCTATTTTATCGCCCTTTTTAGTTGACAGGACAGATGATGGAGCCCAACTGGGGGTTGGCACTCATGACTAAGAGTAGAGGACAACCTCTATGATGTATGGATGAGTTAGAGTTTGGAACTCATATATGGATATGATATCTAATGTGTATAAATTTGTAATTAAAAAGGTTTCAATTCTTAAGGTATATTGGGTACGTATGTTATAGTTATATTAGCATATCATTATGTGGATTATACCTATATATTTTTCTTATAGGTCTGGTTATGCCTTGGCATTACAATGAGGCTTACCTTATGATTCTGGGCAGTGTAGGTGTTTGTTGTGTTAATTGTGATAGTAATAGTGATGTGATGTGAGAATGAAATATAGAATATTGTACAGGTGCAGAAACCCTTATCTTTCAAGGGAGACAGAGACCCTATTGAATTTTTGATAAAACCCTTCTCTAGGATAAAAAGATAGTCAAAATGCATAGGCCCCTAGGCAGGCTATTACATAATATTAACTCAATTTGCACACTTAAAAATAATCTGCAACTTCTAAAACCAATGAGTGCTGCACTTCCAACTTTTATTCTTAATTTTGTCCTTCTAAAACACTCTAAAATCTTCAAATTTACTTCAGAAAAGTCTTACTGAAAAATCCTTCTAATATTTAGAAAGTTCTTTCATGTTAAGCTACTTTAGAAATCCTAAAGATTGAAATTTCACTACCTCAGAAGTTCTAAAGAAGCATTAGAATTTCCGAAGATCGAGCTTTGGAACCACTTCAAAATATTTGTCACTTTGTCACACTTTTGAAATTATTTTGAATGCCCTTTAGAAATTCTATTACTTATCTGAGAACTTCTATCTCACTTCCGAAGTTATTTTGACCCCTTCAAAAATTTTGTTGTAATTTTGAGAACGTTAGAAACCATTTATGTCACAATTTTGAGAACCTTAGAACCATTCATGTCGTACTTCTAAGAATGTCAGAAACTACCTTAGAACTACCTCTGTCGCACTTCTTAGAACTTTTGTCAACTTCTATTGGACTTCTCAAAACCTAAGAATCCACTTAGAACTCACTCAGAATCTCTTCTGCGAGCCTTGGAACCCGTTCGAGACCTCTTCCGCAAGCCTCAGAAACTCACTTAGAACCTCATCTCACATACTTCTAATGTGATTTAGAACCAATTCAAAACTATCTTTATTGCATTTCTCAGAACTTTAAAACCCCTTTAGAGATTCTAATGCACTTTTGAAGGGTAAGCTACTTAAGACATTCTGAGATTGCACTTTTGAACCACATCATTATCTCTTGAGAACTTCTAACACACTTCTGAAGCTTAAGCTGCTTCAGAAATTCTGAGTTTAACCTTTTTAACCATGTCAAAATCCCTTTAGAACTTTTGATGATGGCGAACTCCTCCAAAACTTCTGACGACTGTAAACTCCTCCAAAACTTTTAACAATTATGAACTCCTCCAGAAGTTCTGATGACTGCGAACTCCTCTTGAAGTTCTCACAACTACGAACTCCTCTAGAAGTTTTGATGTTAATATTCACATGAGCTGAATTCATCCACAGAAGATCAAGATTTCACCACATCAAATGCCAAATTCTCCATCATTCTTCATCCTAATGCTGCAACATCATATTTGGATGTCGTAGCATTAAACTATCTGACTGCCCTAAGTCTTCAGCATTCGTTATCTTGATACTGCGGCATACAAATCTTTGTTTGCATATTTCTCAACATTACTTCAAATGTTGTAGCATCTAATTAAAATGCCATGATGCGCAACTTCTTCAACTTGCCTTTTTTACTTTTAACTGTAAATAAACATAATAATTCAACATAAAATCCACTTATAAAGTAATAACCAATTCAATGCAGATTTATTGGAAAGTGCTTATAAACCACTAAATTTACATTAAAAGAGGGTCTAAAACATATGTGAATTTAGTCATTAAACAATGTATATTATGAGCTTATCACAACTTACCAAGAAATCCAAGCATGGCTTCCTCCTATGAACAGAATTTTAAGCTCACTACTCCAAGTGGCTCCCTCCAATTGCAAAAAATTAGATTTTCTTTCATTTTCTACCATCCAAACACCAAAAACCCAAGCTTGGATACATACTTGAGTGATTACTCATCTAAACCATCTTGTTTTCTAGCTAAAATCATAAGGTATTGAAGTATATAAGGGTTAGGGCAAGAGGGTAGGGTATGGGGAAGGAAAAGGAGAAGATAGAAATGATAAAATGTCACAAAACCAAGTTAAAAAGCCACCAA
Source organism: Pouteria campechiana (assembly GCA_036873735.1). NCBI lineage: Eukaryota > Viridiplantae > Streptophyta > Magnoliopsida > Ericales > Sapotaceae > Pouteria > Pouteria campechiana. Next base: position 22,489 of record JAYJMB010027753.1, read on the forward strand.
CTTTACCCACTAACCTGAGTTGTGGCTTAGCTTTCCTGCACTATGGCTTAGCTTTCTGCTTGTCGCTCTACATGAGATGGCACCGTGGCTCAGGATTCCCAAGTCATGGCTTAGCTATCCGCTGCCCTATTGTTTGCAGTTTTGGTAAATCGAGCATAAATTCCTCATACAATGTCCAAATCATATGATTCTTAATGCATTGGAAAGATAATTTCAAGGGCTACAACTTTCGTGTTGATCATATTTTTTAAACCATCCAAATTTTTACCATAAATTGGATACAACTGATATCATTTTCATAGATGGTTTATTTTTAAATACTCTTGCCCTTTTTCTCCATTATTTATTTTCATATTATAATAGTATAAAAGTGCTAAAAAATCTACCTCAATTTAACCATATACCAAATCATGTGGCCACTAATATACCTGTACGACTTTTACCCAAGCAACATTTCATTTCAAAATAAATGTTCTTTGCAAATGAAAAATTTTACCCCTCATTTTAACACCTTAGGTGTTACACCAAACCAATATAAAAATCTTTATGCCTTAATTATTGGTGTGATTACTATTTGATTACCTTGCTTGCTAAAGGGACATTATATCTAAAAGGGGTCTAGTAAAAGTCTAAATTCTCAATTCACCACTTTTCTCTTAGGTATTTGCCTTCCTTTAGAGATCAACAAGTGATATTAGAGCAGGCTACGTAAATATTTGTTATGATCCAATGGCCAACCCATCATCCTTTGCTCATGTATTCGTCGAGGGGTAATCCTCTACCTTACCATCCTTATTTGATAAACCAACTTTGTATATGAAGCAATTTATTATGGCCAATGATATGGATTCTTGGAAGGCCATTAAAATAGGAGTTACCCTCCTTACCAATGAAATTAGCATATGGAGCATAGAAGAAACCAACGTAAACCAAAATAATGCTAAAGCTATGAATTCATTATTCTGTGGATTGTTAGACACTGAGTTTGATAGAGTATCTTCTTATACTATTGCAAAAGATATTTGGGATAAGTTAGTGTCTATTTATGAGGGATCCTCACAGGTTAAAGGGACCATGAGGAATATATTGATAGGAGAACTAGAAAATTTAGAATGAAAGAAGGAAAAAGCATATTGAAATGTATGTTTGATTTTCTAAAATTACTAATGCTTTAAAAGGATTGAAAAAAGAAGTTTCCAATTCTAAATAGGTCATGAAGATCTTAAGAGTGCTACTAGACTCATGGAACCAAAAAAATCATGACTATTGAGGAAGCGGAGGACTTCAACGTGCTTCTATTAGATGATCTCATCAACTCCCTGATGTCACATGAGTTGATTAAAAATAAGAGAGAGGAGCTAACAAGCCAGAAGAAAACTATTGTACTTAAAGCAACTAAATAGAGAAGTAGGGAGTCTACATCATAATATGAAGATGACATGGCCGTGCTTGTTAGGCAACATCTCAAGAAGACAGCCTAGATAACAAAAAGAAAAGAAGAAGGCTGAAAGAAACAAAGATCTTCCCACATGCTACAAATGTGGAAGAATTTGACACATATCTTTAGAGTGTCCTAATGAAGAAAAAGTAAATGCAAATGATAAAGAAGAAAGGAACAGAAAAGAGAAATAGTTTAAAAGACTATCGAGAAATTGGGCTAAAGGAATGTACATGAACAATGAAGAATCCTCAGGTACAAACTTAAGCCAAAAGGATGACAGAGAAGTGGGCAACTTTGCAAAAATATGTTGCATGGATCACGTTGAAAATGAATCAATAAGCCAGCTCTTTGATAAGTGAATTTCATTCACTTCTATTTTATATGTTTAAGCTTAGTTATTTGTGAGTCCTTGTTAGATTTAGATGATTTTCACATGAATTTATTTAATTTTGTAGGTTAACTAAAGATTAGAAAAGGAGAGAAAAATGAAAGAAAGATGAAGCATAAGAAGTACAAGAAGAAAGCTGTAACAACCCACCCCAACCTATGTGTTTTGACTACTCCACACCAGGGCCAATGCGGGACGCTGCCATTTTCCTGCTTGTTAAGGGAAATCTTTTCAAAACCTAACCATTTTCCTAATTCTAAGGAAAATATTCTATCAAAATCTGGTAGAGTCTACTCTGTATTATGGACATTTAAACCTGACATACATATATGATAACAAATAGAATTTAGATTAAATGATAACAACTATAGCTAAAATAACCATACATCCATACTCAAAGCTCTACCTAAGATTGGAACTAGATCATGATGGTAATCCATTACCCTGGATTAATACGAATCCATTTTACCATAATATTTTAAATAATTTTCTATGACATGCCATGCATCATTATACTTTTCTTTATACATCACATACAATTCTTAATCAAATCATTCAACAATTTAATCAAATATAATAATATCTAAAGTAAGGGATTCGAATCATAATTTATCATACCATCAATTATGTCTTAATATCTTTACTCACTAGTCCCAATCCTCAGTTGGGAGTTTTCACCTAACCTGTCAGCTAAAAAATTTAACATAAGAAGGCGTGAGTCCGGTCAACTCAGTAAGTAGGATGAATTAAATAATAAAAATTATATAGGAACCAAGAGTTCCCAAAACTAGAACATAAATAAAAACATGCCAATCTAATCATACCATGAGGCTTACATCCTCATTCTTTTCTATATACACTCTATGCCTTTCTGGCATATAATATCATAATCGTGACATCCAGGCACCTCACATTACATATGAGCCACTCAGGGCTCATCACACAATGTCACACAAGCACCCTATATTAAAACTTTTCCATACATGCATATCCTTATAACTGTGCTTTTCGGGTATAATATAATAGATCAAACTTATGGAATGTTTCGCATTCCATCAATACATACATTTACCCATATATATAACAAAATAATTAATCACAGGATAATCCTTATCCCCACAAATATTAATCTAATATATGCACTATGGAAGTTGAACCATGTAACTAGCTTGATTTTGATGATGAACATTCTTAGCAAGTATGTTTTGATGATGTGCAAAGACATGAGTGAAACAATAAGGTACTAAAAATATGTTCTCAAATATGTTGTAGAGATATTAACTCACACTCAACTTGAGAATAACCTTTATGATGACAAAAGGAAGACACAAAGTAAATGCTCTTTCAAAATTAAGTATATAAACTTCATATATACTTAAATACGGAAAACAAAAATTCTGTAGTGTTGAAGACATGCTTTGGAGCCAACAGAAGCAACTTAGGAATCATTTTAATAAGTTTTGGAGCAAATTGGATTGCTTCAGAGACTCCTTAATGAACTATGGAGAAAATGGTTAATGCTTCAAAATTGTCATAGAATGGCTTGGAGACATTCAGAAAAGCTTCAGAGATCTAACAATAAGCTTCAGAATTGTTACAATGCATTTCAGAGTTGTTATAAAGAAGCTTCAGACAAGTTTAAAAGTTTATAGCATACTTCGAAGATGATTGCAAAGCTTAGGAGAAAAATGCAAGACAAGCTTCGAATCCTCATAGCGAGTTTCGGAGCTATCATAAGCACACTTTCGAATTTTTTTTGGCTTCGAAAGTGTTATAGCGTACTTCAGAGATAATCAAGAAAGCTTCAGAACTGTCAAGTATGCTTTGGAGTAAACAGATATGCTTCTAAGAACTTGGAATGACATTTTGGAGTGAATTCTAGTATACTTCAGAGTAAACAAACATGCTTTAGAGATGTTAAATAAAGCTTCGGATTACTTTTCTAAAAGCCTTGAAAGTTAAAAAAAAACAAACTTTTCTTTCCAAAGAACTACTGCAACTAAGAAGGATTATAATCACTTTAGAGAATCTGAAGAACACAAATCAGATTATCCAAAATTAGTCAAGACACTATTTGTTCACTTGTCTCTTCGGAGTATCTGAAGAACCAACTTCAGAGCATTTGATATGAAAGTGAATGTTTGAAAAAGTCGGTGACAAAGTTTTAGACTAATACTAGATTGCAGCAAAGTCAGATGTCAGACAAAAGATAAGGTAAAGAAAAATATTTTTGAATATTTGAATGCCTGCTAAAGTAGTAATGAAAAATTCTCTCTCAACATAAAAAAGAGAGATTTGGAAGCAAAAGAAAACAATTGATTGAATATCATTCAAACATTGCTGGTTACGTAAAGAGCATTTAAAATCTTCCTTCAAAAGTTCAACTCCAACGGATACAACTCTGTTAGAGCTCTCAAAGTTTAAATCTCTTCTCATTCAAGGAGTTTGAATATTTCACTCTTATTGTTCATTTATTTACTTAGAATTCTAAATTTATTTACAAGTCAGCCTAAGTAAGAGGCATTAATCTGTACACTTCGATTTAGTGTTTAGCAATATAAGTAGGGTGCTTAGTGTTTATGTGTTGAGATAAGCAAGTAGGGAACTTGCTGAAAGGATATAAGTTTGTTAGTGAGCTTTGGAAAACCAACAAGTTGTGAAAGTTTCTGGTTAGCATGGAAAACCAGTAAGTTGGTTCGTGAGCTTGTTGTAAAACCAATTTGTAATTGATCAAATTGATCAAAGTATTAGTGGAACCTGAGATCAGTAAAGGAGACTAACTTAGAGAAGTGGAGTAGGAACCCAGGAAGGGCCGAACCACTATAAAAATCTTATATTGTGTACTGTGCAATCATTTTTACTTACTCATTTAGCACTTTAATTATTTGTTTTGTCCAAAAGTTTTAAAACCTCAATTCACCCCCCTCCTCTTGAGCTACCATTGTATAAGGGACCAGCAAGTGGTATTAGAGCAGGCTTCACTAGTTAAATTTTGATTTTCAGTATATTAACTTGTGAAGAGATTCATATGGCCAGTATGTTCCACAATACATCTGCTGAAGGACAATCTACTTCTAAACCCCCTCTATTTGATGGAACCAATTATGGGTATTGGAAAATGAGAATGCAAAATTTCTTGATTGTCACAAATTACCAGTTATGGCTTGTAGTGAAAAATGAAAAGAATGTTACCAACACTGAAGACAAATACACTACAGAGGATACATAAGTAGTATAATGTGATGCTAAGGCAAAGAACTGCCTCTACTTTGCTTTAACATCTTCTGAGTTTGAAAAGATTTTTGCATGTGATTCAACTAAAGAAATATAAGATAGACTCAAAGTAGTACATGAAGGTACAAACCAAGTTAAAGAGACTAAAATTAATCTTCTAGTGTAGGAATATGAAGCCTTCTCTGTGAAGGAATTAGAAAATATTTCTGAAATGTTTGGAAGATTTCAGAAAATTACCAACAGCTTAAAAAACTTAGAAGAAAAATAAGAAGATGCTAGTAATGAAAATTGTGAGATCTCTACCTAAACACTAGATGCCTAAAGTGACTACTATACAAGAAGCAAAAGATCTAACAAAGGTAATAGTAGAAGAACCAGAAGATTCAGATGAGGATATGGTAATGATAACCAGAAGATTCAGAAACATATTCAAGAAGAAAAGATTTAGAAACAATTCCAAGAACTTCAAGGAAGTTTCAATCTCTTACAACTATAACAAGCCTGGGCATATGAAGTTTGATTGGCCAGAACTAGATAAAAAGCAAGAAAACATGAAAAAAAGGTATAAGTCATACTTTGACAAGAAGAATGTTTCTAATAGCAAAAAATTTGGAAAGAAGAAGAAAGCTATGGCTGCATGGGAAATGATGGAAAATATGATGCAAGAAAGCTCGAGTGAAGAAGAAGAAGAAAATGAAGCTCAACTCAGCTCACTCAGCTCCAAAGAAAAGGATCATGAAGAACATCATATAGGAATAATTTTCATGGCTATCCACAATGATGAGGTAAATTCGAAACCTAAAATTTTTTATATTGAAAAATTATTAGAAGAACTATATTCATATTTCAAAATACTAAAAGCTACACACAAGGAAACTAGAAGAGAACTTGAAAGAACAATTAATGAATGCTCCAAATTAAAACAAGAAAACCCATTGCTCAAAACTAATCAAAATATCAACACATAACTTTAGCAAATTAAAGCAGAAAATTATGCTCTTAGAAGAACCTTAACTACTACCTTATTCAAACTTAAAATAAAGAAAGATATGGGAACCCAAAGAAAGAAAAATCAAAAAAGAAAATTAGAACCCAAACAAAATATGATTTGGATTCCTAAAACAGTTGCTAAAGTAGTAAATGCAACTATATATTCAGAAAATAGATTAGTAGCATCTAAAAAACAATGGATGCCAAAGTATTCTGCTACTAACCCAGCTAGACCCATTCCTAAATGGGTACCAAAAATTATAGCTTAATTTCATTACTAAAGGTGTTTTTGAGAGCCACAGAGAATAAGAAGTGGTACATTGATAGTGGTTGCTCAAGACACATGATAGGAGAAAGGGAGTTGTTCATAGAATTAAAAGCTAAAAATAGAGGAATAGTTACCTTTGGGGATAATGGAAAAGGTGGAGTGGTTGGTTGGAATTTGTAAAATTAGCCAACCTCCCTCTATTACAATTTCAAATGTTTTATTTGTAGAAGGATTGAAACACAATATTTTAAGTGTAAGTCAATTTGGTGATAATGGTTACAAAGTTGTGTTTGAATCTCATACTTGTTCAATATTAGATAGTTCAAATTTAGTTGTAGTACTTGGAAAGAGACATAAAAATGTGTATTTGGTGGATTTATGTGATATCCAAGTCAAATGTCTTGTTGTAATGAAAATGAACCCATGTTATGGCATAGAAAACTGGGACATGCCAAGAAGAATCTAATTAAAAGACTATATAATAAAGATCTAGTTGTTGGCTTACCAAAACTCAAATTTGAGAATAAATTGTGTAATGCTTGCATGAAAGGCAAGCAATCAAAAGAATCATTCAAATCAAACAAAGAAGTAGACATAACCAGACCTCTTCCAACAAGAACAAGAAGCCTTAGAGGAAAATATTACGCATATGTCATTGCAGATGACTTTAGTAGATTTACCCGGGTAATGTTTCTAACATCCAACGATGAAGCCTTTTCATTCTTTGAAGTATTTTCCAAATGTGTATAGAATGAACAAAGCTCTCATATAGTTGCCATAAGTAGTGATCATGGTGGAGAGTTTGAAAACCATAGATTCATTAATTTTAGTGAAAACAATGAAACTCTTCAAACTTTCTCTACCCCAAGAATACCCCAACAAAATGAAGCAGTTGAAAGGACAAATAGATCCTTGTAAGAGATGGTAAGGACAATGTTGACTGAATACAATCATCCACAATAGTTTTGGGCTAAAGCAATGAACACAATATGTTATATTATTAACAGAATCTTTGCTAGATCCATGCTCAACAAAACTTCATTTGAATTATACTATGGCAAGAAACCAAATATTTCATATTTTCATGCTCTTGGTTGAAAATGCTTTATTCTTAACAGTGACAAAGAAAACCAAGGCAAATTTGAAGGTAAATCTAATGAAAGTATCTTCCTTGGTTATTCTATTGTTAGTAAAGCATTTAGAGTCTACAATCTGAAAAGTAAGACTATAGAGGAATCTATTCATGTAAAATTTGATGAAAATACTAATTTCTCTAGGCGAACAAGTGATTTTGATGATAAGACAGGAGAACTAATAACTTCAGTTGAGAAAATGAAAATACAAGATAAAAAAGGGGAACCCTCTTAATCAGAAACATAGATGGATGAAGAAGAAACAAACAATTGACCATCCATCACTGAGATAAACAATGAAGGTAATGATATTTTTTCCAAAGATTGGAGGTTTATGCATGATCACCCTGAAAGTCAGATAATTGGTAACGTATATGAAAAAGTTAAAACTAGATCTTCTTATCACCAAGTATGTGACAATTTCACTTTTATTTCTCAAAATGAACCAACTTGCATAGAATAGACTTTAGAAGATGAAAATCGAATTTTAGCCATGCAAGAAGAATTAGACCAATTCAAAAGAAATAATGTTTGAACTATTGTTCCAAGACCAAATCATCAATTTGCAATAAGAACTAAATGGGTCTTTAGGGAAAAATTAGATAAATCTGGAATTATAGTAAGAAATAAAGCAAGATTAGTAACAAAAGGGTACAAGTTAGGAGAAAGGCATTGATTTTGAAGAATCATATTCTCTTGTTGCAAGAATTGAAGCCATAAGAATGCTTCTTTCATTTGCATCTTATATGAATTTCAAGTTATATTAGATGGATGTAAAGAGTGCATTCTTAAATGGATTTGTTAATGAAGAGGTCTATGTAGAACAACCACCTGGGTTTGAAGATCTTCATAACCCAAATCATGTATTCAAACTTAAGAAAGCCTTCTATGGTTTAAAACAGGCTCCTAGAGCCTGGTATGAAAGGTTAAGCAAAATTTCTCATTGAGAAAGGATTTTCAAGAGGCAAAGTTGATACTATACTCTTCATTCAGCATGCAACAAAAGATATTCTTATAGTTTAAGTATATATTGATGATATAGTATTTAGTACAACTAATGAAAATCATTGTAAAGAATTTTCTAAGATAGTGCAGGGAGGATTTGTAATGAGCTTGTTGGGTGAACTCAACTTCTTCTTGAGACTGCCAATTAAGCAAATGAAAGAAGGATTCTTCATTCACCAAGCCAAATACATAAAACAAATTGCTAAAGAAATTCAACATTGAAGATGAAAAAGGTATGGGATGCTAATGAGCACTTCAATAAAAATGGACAAGGATGAATAAGGTAAGTCTATATGTCAAAAACTTTACAGAAGCATGATAGGATCTCTACGATATTTAACTGCTAGTAGACCTGACATAATGTTTAGTGTATTCATGTATGCTAGATTCCAATCAGAACCAAAAGAGTCACATCTTATTACTGTAAAAAGAATATTTAGATATCTTTTAGATACACCTAATCTAGGATTATGGTATCCAGAAGGCTCAGATTGTAATTTAGTAAGCTACTTAGATGCAGATTTTGCTAGATATAAAGTAAATAGAGAGAGTACCTCAGGATCTTATCAATTTCTAGGAAGCATGATTATCTCATGGTTTTCTAAGAAATAAACATCAGTTGCATTATCAACTGCTGAGGCTGAATATGTAGCAGCAAATAGTTGTTGTGCATAGATCCTATGAATGAAACAACAATTAAAAGACTTTTGCCTTAATTTTGTTAATATACCTATCAAATTTGACAACACTGGTGCTATAAATCTAACCAAGAATCCAGTTCTATATTCTAGAACTAAACATACAAAAATCAGGCATCATTTTATTAGGGACCATGTTCAAAATCATGACATTAGCTTAGAATTTGTCCTAATAGAAAATCAGCTAACAGATATCTTCACAAAACCATTACCATAAGAAAGATTCAACATGATAAGAAGAGAATTAGACATTCTAGATCCAAGTGCATAAAATGCACAATTCATCAAATGAAGTATTCATAATAACATCTTTATTAAAAAAAATTAATCAGCAAGAACATCTACTACAGCTTTCAGCTCCTCAATATGCTAATAAGCCTCTACCAATCCTTCTTTAAACTTCTTCATGTGATCCATCACCTTCTCATATGCTACACATCCTTTTGTCAGAAGATAATCAATATTATGGTTGGATCCTCTAGCATAAAATAGTTCCTCTTTTAACTATTTTATCTGCTCCTTAAAAAAATGAACTCGAATGGATTCCTTCGAGTGATCATTCTCTCTTTCATCCTGAACTTGATTTGTTGAAAACCTTGATGATGCTATGTTTGTTTTTTGAAACTATGGTTAAGCTTCTACCCATACAATACGTAGAATAAAAAGTATATTAAAGCATATTTAATTATCTATCTTGGTAATGATACATAAATAAACATGCATTAGAGCGTCAAAAGAATAATTAATGTGTACACTAAAAACTATAATCTATTTTACAATGTTTTGAAGTTAAGTCAAATTTCAAACTTTGGAGCTCCAAAGCCGCAAATAAAAGGCTCCAAAGCCCCAAACAAAATTCTCCAAAGGCATAAACAAAAGCATCCGAAGATTGGCAAAGGCATCCGAAGATTGGCAAAGGCCTCCGAAGCAATGCTTCGGAATATGCAAAACCCCAAAGTAAATATCCTCCGAAGGATCTCCTTCGAAGTGTTTGAAGCCAAAACACTTTAGTGTTTCAAAAATCTTTTAAAAACAAATCTGAAAGTGCAAAGTTTACTCAAAACCTCTCTGAAAACCTAAACCCTTCTTCTCCGAACTCCCGAAACCCCCATTTCAGAGAAGACAATCCATCTTCCCGCTTCTTTTAAATTTAAGTCTCATTTCTCTCCATCCACCTTCTTGCCTTGTCCAACTTCACTCCCAAAAATCCCATTTCCTTTCCAAAAACCTAGAACATTCTGCCGAAATGGCGAGAATAAAAGGAGCAGAAAATAAGAGAAAGGAAAGAGAAAATTCTCCAAAAAAAAGAGCAACCAAGAAGGCAAGACGAGAAACTAATACACTGGAGGTAATTGTTTTGAAGAGCTCTTCTGATTACACTAGATTTATAGAAAGATATGCAGACAGGACGATAATAAAAGGAAAAATCTTCAATTTTAGAGCCTTTGGAATGGGATTTGAAGCATCTAAATGGTTGAAATACCAAGGCTGGGATGCCTATGTGAGTTACAGAGACAGTTTGTATCGGAGACTAGTAAGAGCTCTAATCTGTAATTTCAACATCAGAACAGAAAGATCATGGATAGGAGAAATGAAAATTGATCTATCCCAAGAAAGTTTAAGAAATTGCTTCAATCTCTCTGAAAAAGAAGGGGAGATTGTATGACCTTCAAAAGCAATGTTATTCAGACGTAGTAGAAACTAAGATAGACAAAAAGGAGAATTATTTGCATGCTAGTCACTTGAATGCAAATCTCGGGCTAGCTTATCCCATTGTTATGAACAATGTATATCTTAAAATAGGAGCTGCAGAAGATATATTTGAGAAAGATGCTAGAATCATATAGGCATTAAAGAATAGAAGAAAATTAAATTTGATTAGACTGGTGATAGACCATAAACACTTGATCAAGAACACCACAAGGTTTCCGTTACCTTATGGCATGGCTCTGACTAAGCTGATCAAGGAAGCAAGAGTAGATGTCTGAAATGAGAATGAAGAGATTCTAAGGAACACAGACAAATTGGATGAAAAAGCTCTGAGAAGAATAGGCTTTCAGCATACTGCATAGGGTTGGATCTCTGAAAGACTAAGAAGAGCAACTTAGTTGAAAGGATCCAGACCTGATGAAAGTCTAGAAAGAGAAAATGATATCATTGTTATAAAATAGGTTACTAAAGAAGGACAAGAACTCTCCTTACATGAACAAGAAGAGATAATTAAAAGACAAGAGTTCATCAATCCATCAGTAGAAGGAATAGAGGAATTCTCCAGAAGAGAGGAAAAAGCAAAAGCTGAGAGCATAGAAGAACTTCTAAGAGAAGAACAAAGAATAGACATTGAAGATATTGTAGAAGAAATTTTGAGAGAAAATGTATATGAAGATATAGCAGCAGCAGAAATACCTTCACACACCTCTATAAGAACCCCTTCACCCATTAGACCCTCTCATACTGATCAACCTCCACCTTATCAATTCCCACTCCACAACCTATCTCAAAGGACCTAGAGGATAGAATAACCATAATTGAACACTTTTTGTCTACTTTAGCCCTTCAAATGAATAGAATAGATCATACTCTTAGCATTGCTATGTCTTCCATGATTCTTAAAACTGATAAGATTACCCAGAGACTTAATTCTCTATAAGCTTTAGAAGAATCGTTCAATGGTCAAACCTATCATCCACACTCTTCACCACCCCATCCTCATTTCTCTCCACCTCCAACTCATTTTTCTTCACCTCCACATCATTTCTCTCGACCCAAACCAAACTCTCCTATTATAGTGATGTCTTCACCCTCAATGTCTCCACATCCATCATCCCCCACAATTCCAGAGGTTAATCGATCTATGAATCAACCTACCTACTCAACTTCCATCATTCCATACATTCCCCTTCCACAAACACAAACTCCTCCTCCATCACCACCACCATCAGTTCCAACCATAGAAGATAACACTCACACTTCCTTGTATTATATCTAGATTCCATCATGATATGCAAATCCCATGGATTTATTGATGAAATATATTAGAGCAAGAATATTTTTCCCTAAAAGAATTGAGCAAATCCCACCAGAATGGGACCACCCTAAATCATCCACCACAAAGTCCTCCACAAAAAAAAGTTATTAATGATAATCTTAATTTTCTTTTTCGTATATCTAATCCAATTAAGATGACAGACTTTGAGTTTGCAAGTAAAATAAAAATTAACTTTGAAGTTGCTAAGATGTTTCTCTTTCAATCAATTCATCTGTCTCCTCCAGCATATCCATTTCCTAAACTTGAGGATCCTAAGTTTTTTAATAGAATTCAATCTCTTCCTGATCGTTCTTTCGCTCTAAAGAACTACAAAATTCACATCCCTAGTAAAGAGTCAATTCTTCAAAATTACTCTGAGAAACTCTTTTAAATGCTTCCAATTTCAAAACCTCTAACAAAAGAGTTTTTGTCTCCATCAGGTCTTCATAAATTCTTTATTCTCACCAAGGAAGAATTCACTTTCCACAAAAATGCCAACCTTGAGGCCATTGCTGATAATTTGCCTCTCCCATATCCTCAAATGGATGATCAAGACAAAATAAGGCAAATATAGTCTCCACCAAGGTGTCAACCTCTTCCACCACCTTCTTCACCTACTTCAAAAGCCAAAACTCCCAAAAAACCACCTCCTTCCACTACTAGAACCAAAAATCCACCTGCTATCCCAAAACCAAAATCAGCCCCAAAACTAAAACAAAAATCAATTCCCAAACCAAAAACATCACCTTCTTCATCTCAGCCATCCATCTCATAATCAAAAAGGAAGCCTAGAATTCCACTTCCCAAAGAGCACAAGAAGACCCCTTTTGAGAGAATCACTATTTGAGAGAATCACTATGTACCATTAGGAGTATTAAGCTTGGATGAATGCAAACATAGAAAATCTCTTGAAAGGTCTTCCTGCGGTCTTTACTAAACTGCTAGATCCACTATTTTAAGAGAGAATTGATCTCATCTACGTTCATGATTGTGGACCCATTACATACACACATGAACCTCCTATGGCGGTTCCAAAGAATCCATTTTTCATCCCTCCTCCACCAAAAAGGGCTAGAACATCCAAGCCCTCTCCCACCACATCTTCCTCTGAACCCAAGCTGCCTCTTCAAGATGTCTTTCTCAAGACCTACCAGAGAAGACCCAAACCACTTAAGTAGATCTGCTGCATTTTATAATTTTTTCTCTGATGTAATTTCTTTTGTATTTTCTCTATTATAGTTGCATTGTATTTGAAAATTTGAAAAGTTCAATATATATGTATTTTGTTTCTTTCACATGATTATATATAACTCTTGATGATTGTTTCCACCTTTTTGATCATGACAAAAAGGTGGAGAAAATATGATATGTGACATAAACTAAAATGACATATGCAAAAAATGAAAATTTTTGTTACATGAAATTCAACTAAAATAATGTGCATCAACTTAGGGGGGGCTGCACTAATTTAGTCAATTGAAATTTTTTTGAACTAAATGCAAAATAAGTTGTTTTAAATTTATTTTTAGACAAGTTTTGAAAGGTATATCACTCACTATTTTATCAACATCAAAAAGGGGGAGAATATGAACCATGTTAACTAGCTTGATTTTGATAATGAACATTCTTAAGCAAGTATGTTTTAATGATGAGCAAAGACATGAGTGAAACATTAAGGTACTAACAATTTGTTCTCAAGTATGTTGCAGAAATATTAACTCACACTCAACTTGAGAATAACTTTATGATGACAAAAGGAAGATACAAAGTAAATGCTCTTTAAAAATTAAGTATATAAATTTTACATATTCTTAAATCAAGAAAACAGAAATTTTGAAGTATTGAACACATGCTTTAGAGTCAACAGAAGAAACTTCAGAATCATTTTAATATGTTTTGGAGTGAATTGAATTACTTCAGAGACTTCTTAATGAACTTCAAAGAAAATGGTTAATGCTTCAAAATTGTCATAGCATGACTTGGAGACATTAAGACAGCTTTGGAGATCTAACCATAAGCTTCTGAATTATTATAACACATTTCAGAGTCATTACAGAGAAGCTTCGAACAAGTTTTAAAGTATCATAGCATACTTCAGAGATAATTGCAAAGCTTCAGAGAAAAATGCTAGACAAGCTTCAGAATCCTCACAACGAGTTTTAGAGTTGTCATAAACACACTTCAGAAAATTTTTTTTGGCTTCAAAAGTGTTACAACATACTTCAGAGATAATCAAAAAAGCTTCGGAATTGTCAAGTATGCTTTAGAGTAAAGAGATATGCTTTAGAGAACTTGGAGTCATGTTTCGGAGTGAATTCAAGTATACTTCAAAGTAAATAGACATCCTTCGGAGATGTTAAACAAAACTTTGGATCACTTTTCTGAAAGTATTAAAAGTTAAGAAAATCTAAACTTGTCTCTACAAAGAACTATTGCAACTAAGAAGGATTATAATCACTTTGGAGAATCTAAAAAAATGAATTAGATTATTCAAAATCTGTCAAGACACTATCTGTTCACTCGTCTCTTTGGAGTATCTGAAGAACCAACTTCAGAGCATTTGATATGAAAATGAATGTTTGGAAAAGTTAGCCACAAAGTTATAAACTGATACCAGATTGTAGCAAAGTCAGATGCCAGACAAAAGATAAGGTAAAGAAAAATGTTTTCGAATGTTTGAATGCCTGCCAAAGTCAGCAATGGAAAAATTTCTCTCAACCTATAAAAGGTAGATTCAGAAGCAAAAGAAAACAACTAATTGAATATCATTCGAACATTGCTAGTTAAACAAAGAACATTCAAAATCTTCCTTCAAAAGTTTAACTCCAATGGATACAATTCTATTAGAGCTCTCAAAGTCTTAATCTCTTCTCATTCAAGGAGTTTGAATCTTTCACTCTTATTGTTCATTTATTTACTTAGAATTCTGAATTTATGTACAAGTTGGCCTAAGTAAGAGGCATTAATCATATACTTTGATTTAGTGCTTGGCAACACAAGCAGAGTGCTTAGTGTTTATGTATTAAGATAAGCAAGTAGGAAACTTGCTAAAAGGATATAAGTTTGTTGGTAAACTTTGGAAAACCAACAAGTTGTGAAAGTTTTTGGTTAGCTTGGAAAACTAGTAAGTTGGTTGGTGAGCTTGTTATAAAACCAATGTGTAATTGATCAAGTTGATCAAG
>JAYJMB010027764.1:0-19173 GCA_036873735.1 Pouteria campechiana
TAAATGCTGCTGATTCCGTACAGCGACGTTCGGGAAATAAACCGAACAGCGGACCATGCTTGTTATTTGATCCGACGGTTTAGAATTTGGATGGGGCATGTCGTGCCGTAGGAAGTCGGCGGAAGTCCATTTTCTGGCCTTTTGTGATGGGACGGGAACTGTCCAGTAAACGTGAAAAATGTATAAAAGTCAAGATTTTTTGGATTCATCCTTATCCTTTAGGTAGTGAGTGGGCTGGGATACGTTCGTGGGCCTGCATGCCTTGGACTAGAAGAGGAAACGATCCATAGAATGTATTTTTGTTTAATTTGGTCTTTGAAGGCAGTAAATTTTTTTATTACAAATTGTAGACATCAATAAATAATAAAAATAAATGTTAGAATCACAGTTATCTATATTTTACTCAATTTTTTTGACTTGATACAATCGTAATCTGATGGATGACCCAACATGAATTGCATGTTACGATGGTAAAGACAGCGAACTATGTTTAAATCCAAAATCTCATAAATACTCGCTGTCCGAAATATTGTAAAATTTTGCAGCCGAGGCACCTGCCAATGTCCATATGAACAGAGTGTGTTAGAAAGAGAGTATGTTGGAAATGATATCATTAATTTAAACGTTTTAATAAAAAAAAGGCTTATAAATATAAATAATAATAATAAAATAGTTATTATGATAGTTAAGATATTCGGTTAGTTTAAAAAGGTGTTTAAAATAGAGTGCGTTACTAATACATTGTATTTCTAATGCATCGAAAACTTACCCTTGAGGTATTTGGAAGTTACATTGACGTATATGGGTGGTTGAAAGTTATAATAGATAATCTTTATATTTGTCAAATAAATTCAAATGAAATCATTATGCTTACTTTCGCAATTGTCCAGGTAGCTATTAGATAAAACTCAAATGTCCGAAATTCCAAAAGAGTAAATAAATAATAAAACTTACTACAAAATTCATAGTTAAAGGCTTCATATCAATTGTCAAATTCTCAAGACAAATTTGCTACCCTCTTTATGTGCAAACCGAGATATAAGTGTAGTCTATCTTTGGTACACAATAAACAACAAATTAAAAACAACAATAAAATTTGCACTTTTAAGTGTTAAACAGATCCTCAAATATAAACTTTCTTGAAATGTCAAAAAATTATGTAGATAGAGATAAAAATAGTAAGGCTATCTTGACTTCTCACTGTATCAAGTATAAGAAGATTTTGATTACCTTGGCTTGTATCTTTACTATAATTAAATAGGTTCTGTAAGGTCTTGATGTCTCTTCACAGAAGACACAAAGACACCCTTTCGGAACTCTAAACAACTCTTAATTTTAGAGATGCAACCTTTCATTTAAATAGCCGAAGTTAAGTGGTTTATCTTGTCAGTTTCTGATGGTTTAATTAACTGACTATAACTGTCAAAATAAATTAATTAATATTAATATATCCTAGCTTCCTAGCTCCTTGCGACGATGTACACGTGCGAAGTACAAAGTGCACCAATATAGATGCCAATGGACACCCAAACAGCCCTTGTGCCCGCATCGCATGCGTGCGTGCAAACGGTGCATTGCATCGTCCTTATGGAGATTTGAACCCATGCATTCTTTAATAAAACCTTACTTTGTCACCAATATACTACATAATAATTTTTGAAATATCTTTAATAAAAAATATATTTATTTTTGAAATTTATTTAACAAATTCCCCACATTTCAAAAATAATATATATATTTTTAATTAATTTTTTTGGCGTAATAAAAAATAGATGCATAATTAAAGGTGTCTTATAAATTTGAACCTTTAAATTAGTGCATAATAATCAAAGTTATATTAGGTGTTTAGTAACCCATTAATTTTGAACCAAAGACTCTCGTGACATAACTGGATAAATAGCACATATCTATTAAAATAAAATTTCTTTAAATCCCTTTGAGTTAGCACATTCATGGCCTTGTGTGTATCTTATTTTTCATAAGTATTATAAAAACGATCCCAATCTCTATAGAAGCGACCTCACTTTTTTACTCATATAGTTAGATCTACCAAGGATACTTTTGTTCCATCCCAACATTTAAGTTTATAGATCTATTAAGAGTTTTTACTCAACTTCTCATAAATATGTAGTAACCTCACATTAGAACTTAGAAATGAGACTCACTAAATTTTCTAATGTATTTTCAATCACCTTCTTGACTTGTTTTTCCCTTTAAACTTAGCTTGTAATTTCAAAGCTTATGTGGAGTTCCTATCAAAGGTAAAGGATCATTTTTAATGGATTATAGTCTCATTCATTTAGCTATTTTTCTTACTTGATCCCTTGACATTCCTTTTATTAAATGATCAACAAGATTTAAGATGGACTTTATATATTCTATTGTAATTATTTCATCTCTGAATAATCCTTTAATATAATTATGCCTTAGACCTACAATTCATGACTTACCATCATAAGATCTACTCGTAGCACGACATAGTATTGCCTGACTGTCACAAAATATTGATAGGGCTGTGTCGGTCTAGGCTAATATGGGAGTTCTATTAATAGATATCTGAGTCACTCCCCTTCATTAGATGCATCACTAAGTGCAATAAATTCACTCTCCATTATATAGTGAGACATGCATGTTTGTTTCTTCGATGTCCATGAAATTACTCCTCCACCGATAGTAAATATCCATCCAATAGTTAACCTGGATTCTATACTATCTACATTCCAACTTGCATCAATATAACCTCCAAGAATAGTAGGATATGATTTATAAAGTAATGCAAATTCTGTAGTCCCTTTCGAGTATTTAAGCACTCTATAAATAGCTTCTAATGCTCATGACCAGGATTACTTGTATACCAACTTAGCATTTCAACAACAAATGCTATATTAGGTATAGTACTATTCACAACATACATTAGATTTCCAATAACTCTTGCACATTCTAATTGTGCATAACATCTACCAATATTTTTAATTAATTTAATACTTGAATCATGTGGTGTTTAAACTAGTTTATAATCAAAATTATTAAATTTTCTTAACACTTTCTCTATGTAATGAGATTGTGTTATAGCTAATCCATTTCCTACCTCAAGTAATTTAATACTCAAAATTACATCAGCTTTACCTATGTTCTTCATGGTAAACTGGGTACTTAGAAATCTTTTAGTTTATTCAACAATTTTAATATTTAGTTTAAATATTAACATATTATCTACATATAAACAAATAATAATAGAACCTTTAGTATATATACAATTGTTTGCCTTATTTACCTTAAAATTATAAGATTGAACTATTTGATCAAAATTTTTATGTTATTATTTTGGAGTTTACTTGAGTCCGTAAAGAGATTTGATCAATTTACATACTTTCTTTTCTATTTAGGCTGAATAAATCCTTCAGATTGTTCCATATAAACTTCCTCTTCTAAATCACCATTTAAAAAGGTTATCTTCGCATCTATTTGGTGAATAATTAAATAATTAATTGCAGCAAATGCAATTAATATTCTAATGAAAGATATCCTAGCAACTGGAGCATAAGTGTCAAAAAAATAAATTCTTAGTTTTTGTCTGAAACCTTTAGCCACTAGTCTGGCTTTAAATTTATTAATGCTTCCATCATGATTCATTTTATTTTAAAACCATTTACACCTCATTGGTTTTGAACTTGGAGGAAGATCTACAAAGCACCATGTATTCTTAGACATAATTGAATGCATCTCATAGTCAATTACTTCCCTCCAAAATTGAGCATCAATAGATGAAAGTACTTCACTAAGTGTGGATGGATCTCCTTCAACACTTGATGGTAAAGGCATTTCTTTTTTAATTTCATCCCTATTTCCTTCAATAAAAAATAAATAAAAATCAAGCCTGAAAGATGTTGCTTTTCTTATTCTTTTTTACCTTCAAATTTCATCACCTTCTGGGTGTATTTTGTTTTAAACTAAAATATTTTCAAAATGCTCAATCTCATGTTTATCCTTATTTTTAATAGTATCGGAAGTATTTTTGATAAAAACCTTTATATAATATATTTTAAAAAAATATAGCATCCCTAGACTCAATAATATTATTTTTATCTGCAAATGAAGATTGCTCTAGTACTAAAAATCTATATACCAGACCATTCAATCCATGTCCAATAAAGTCACATTTAATTCATCTTTGACACAACTTAGATATATTAGAATCAATAATTTTGACTTTTGCTATGCACCCCCATACTTTAAAATATCAAAAACTTGATTTTCGCTTTTTCCATAATTCGTATGGAGACAAGTCAGATTCTTTGTGAGGAATAGAATTTAAAATTCTATTAGAAGTATATAATGCTTCTTCCCATAAATTAAATGGTAAATCAAAATTTATCAACATATAATTAATCATTTCAACTAATTTTCTATTATTGCATTCTGCAAGACCATTTTGTTGAGTACTATTAAGTGCAGTAAATTCATAAATTATACCATTTGTTTCACAAAATTCATTAAATTCATTGGAAGAATATTCTCCTTCTCGATCAGGTCTAAGAGCCTTAATTTTAAGATTCAACTGATTTTCAACTTTAGCTTTATAAATTTTAAATTTATCAAAGGCTTCATCCTTATGTTTAATTAAATAGATATATGAAAATCTAATAAAATCATCTCTAAAAGTAATAAATACCTTTTACCATCACATGTCAAATTATTATTTAAATCACACATATCGGAGTGAATTAAATCTAAAGGTTGTGTTTTTCTCACACTACCGGAAAATGGTTTTTTAGTTATTTTAGATTTAACATATACTTCACATTTACTTTCTAATTGAATGTTATGTTTTGGGATTAAGTCTAAATTCATTATTCTATTTAATGCATAAAAACTACCATGACCCAACTTATTATGCCACAATGATACATAATACATAAAGCAAGCTAAAATAATAATATTATTATTAATATTGAGTTTAATCATGCCATCACAAGAATATCCTTTGCCCACAAACACACTATTTTTGGTGATAACCATCCTCTCTTGTTGAGGAGATCCCCTAACAATAAATTTTTGGACACGCTAGGAACATGAAATACATTCATTAACATAAAGCTTTTTCCATGTTCCACATCTCCTTTTCCAAGAACCTTGGCTGGATTCCATTGCCCATCTTTACACTTTGATCACCAGAGATGGACACATAATTTTTAAACATATTTTGTTCCTTTGATATATGTATAGTTGCACCAGTGTCCAACCACCATCCTCCATCAGTGTCAACAATATTGGCTTCAGTCACCATCGCAACCATTGTTTCTTTTGTTATGTTGGCTTGAGCCTTTAATTGCTTCTTCCTAATCCTGGGTTCCGTCGTACAGTGGCATAGTTTGTGGCAGAAGTGACATTTTCCTTTCTTTATACCTTTCTTCTTAAATCCTTTGTCTTTCTTTGGAGGAATTGACTTAGGATTTTGAAGACGTTTATTTCCTTCTTCCATTATATAAGCCTTTTAATTGTTTTGTTGGACCTCATCCTTGTTGTCTCGATTCCTAAATTCCTCTTCTAGTCGAAGATGATGCTGAAGTGCTTCAAGAGTGCATTTCTTCTCATCATGCTTTAATTTCTTTTTATAATTATACCATGATGAAGGTAATTTAGCAATTATTACTCAGACCTGCAATTCTTCAAGAATTTTGATGCCAACAATTTTTATCTCATCAACTATACTTTGTAGTTGAGGTATTTGCTAGAGAATAGGCTAGTTATTTCTTAATTTATAATGGACATAGTTATCAATTAAAATTTTTTGAGTACCGGCTCTATATTTTTGCTCTAACTTTGTCTATAACTCTTTAGCACTAGATATCTGTAGATATGAATTATAAATAAAGTTTGAAAGAGTGTTTAAGATATAACCTTTACAGAGAAAATCATATTCTCTTCTTTTCTTTCTTGCAGCCTTAAGTTTCTTAGTGTCAGCAAGAGTTGGATCAGGAATAGATAAAATATCATTCTTCAGGACATAAGACAATTTGAGGTTAGTCATATAGATGCCAAAAGACACCCAAGCAACCGCCATCCTTATGGAGATTCGAACCCAGACATTCCATAACAAAACCTTATTTTGTCACCACTATACTACATAATAATTTTTGCAGTATCTTTAATAAAAATTAATATTTATTTTTGAAATTTATTTAACAGTAGCTTCAACTGCATGTTGGTTCTAGAAAAAAATGGAAAGTTATAGGGATAATGTCAACAACAAAGTAAAAAAAATAAAAATAAATATGAGATAATAGTTGAAAATATTGATAAAGATATTAAAATGCAGGTTTATCATGGTTAGTGTATGTCACAAAGTTCATTGGAAAATTAATGTTTTCTTTTCTTTCCCATTCGCCGTGATGAACACGCCCTGAGGTATCCTTCTCATGACAGCAAGTTCAGGTTTCTTCCCTCGACAAACCATTTTGATAAATTTTTTGAGGAAATATTCAAACCATGGTCGGTTGAGGCTGGGCGTGGTGAAAATATAAGTTTATAAAAAGCAAAAGGTAAGAAATGAGTTACAAATATAAATAATGATGAAGAAAATAAAATTCATTTAAGCAGTTAAAGTGTCAAAAAGGGGGGATGGCTTATGCTCCCCTTGCCAAGTGAAATCAATTCCCTTCCCAAAACACGCATTAGAACATGTCCACCGCCGTTGAAAAAAAAAAAGAAAAAGAAATTAAAGCTACGACTCTGGGGGGAAAAAAAAACAAAGTGAAATAAAATGCCCATCATCACTTCTGTCCATCATCACTTCTGTCGTTGGAGTGAGACCTCAGATCCGAATGGCCGAGGTTTCAAGCGCACGTCTGCAATGCAGCTCGAGCATCTTGTCATATGATACGAAGTTAAAAATTCCACATTATCCAATTCTAATGTTCACGCTGCATCGCATGGTAGTACAAGCAGTCACCGTGCACGAATCGAACCTGCCATGCCATTATGTATATTTCGAACACAAACGTCCAACTAACTAATAAGCTTAGCTAATAAAAGTGAGAAAAAACCTCATGAATCAACTAATCTTGTAATAATATAACTGATTAATCTAAAACCAACATTAATAAATAAGTATAGAATCTATAGATGCATGCATATGAAAAGAAACAAGAAACAGGCCATCCGGCCAGGAAATAGGACATGGGCTTAACACAGCCCGATTTGGCACCTCGAAGCGGCGTGCTCTCTTTTCTCGATCAAATTCAGGCCTGGATTGATGCCTTCGAAAATTTCATTCTACGTTGTTAATATTAATTATTGTACATATTGATTCATTGTTTTTTTTTTCAAACCCAACTCTTGGTAAAATTTTTTTTTTTTTTTCATTTCATAGCCTACCAAAATGATTTGACAAAATTTAATTCAATAATCATAATAATTATTATTTATTTGATTAAAATATTTAAATAAAATTATTTCAACTAGAGGCATGTATTAGTCACGGTTTGAAAATATATAAAATTATATGTAAAATATAAAAAATTATATCAATGTCTCCAAATGAATATCGAAATGCTATAAAAGTTTACACCATATGTCAAAATATCACCATATTTGAAAACTTTGAGGGTTTCTTCATGAAACCTTTTTTTAGAATTAACTGCTTGTTACATCATAACTGCCTTTAGTAGTAATAATAATAATGATGATAATAATAATAATAATTATATTATTAATTATTATTAATAACCTTTTCAATAAATATTATCGATTTTGATTTTATTATTTCATGAATGATACCATTTTCTATTTTACAGTCACCACCTTATATTTCAAATATACTTTTTTTTAATTTATAAAATACTCACTATCTTCTATGATTCTCCAAGCACGTGTCTTTTTGGCTTATTTGAAATTTGAAATTTGAAATTGTGTTTGGGTGTTAGACCGGACGGTTCAAAGGCGGTTTGGTTCACTTAGCACCGGGAGCGTAGGATAAGCTGGTCGCACCCCAAGCGCAAGCCAGATCGACCCGGTTTGTTGCCTCACCTTCACCCTCTCTCTGCAGCACACGGGAGAGAGAGGCTCTCTTCGTAGCTCGTTTGCTTCAGGTCTTCATAGCAGCAGAAGCAGATGGAAGGCTCGGATCTAACCTCGGAAGAAGAACGGCTTGTCATCAGAGACATCACCACCCTTGCTCAAGCTCAAGCCAAAGAAGGAGATATCTTCTACCTCATTAGTCTCAGGCATTGAATCTGCCTCTCATTCTCTCTCTATTTCCCATTATTTCCTTCGATTTCGTTCTGCGTGGATTTCCGTTTTGAGATTTCTAGGGTTTTTGTTTTATGGTTTTCTCTAAAAAACGGTGAAAAGGAGAAATCGTTTTCTGAGAAAAAGTAAAAAAAAAGCATGAATAATTCCAAAAAATGTAGCTGCGTTCGAGTATCTTTTGGCAAATTTTGGATGTTTCAGAAACCAAATGTTAGAAAAATATGATTTTCGGTTCCTTTATGGTGTTTTTTGTTCCACCAAATATCTGTATGATACGAAATGGAGAGAGTATTGTGACAAAGAAAACTTTCCACCCCATAATGGGTCGTTTGGGTGTGAGGGAATGGATGGGAATGCCATTTCTCAGATAAGCCTCTCCATTCAAATTTTTTGGAAACGCATGTCCACTGGTCTTTTCCAACTTGCATGCCGCCTAAAGTTTAGAATTCTAATTTCTACTTGCATGGTAATTATTTTAAACCTCTATGATCCATTCCCATAGGATCCACCTTCTAGCAACCAAATGCAAGTTGTCTTCCAATTCCTTCCCATGCAGTTCGGTTTCATGGGATTCATGCTCTGTTCCAATAATCTGCAGAGTAACTAACATGCCCTAGGTCTTTTGTGCCAAAAATATCATGATAATTTCATATGATGTAAATGTCTGTTACATGATAATCCTAAGAATTACTGTGACCTGGTTACATGCCTACCGGAAATGTATTTTAAATATGCTACTTAGTATGTATGGAAAAAAACATTCAAAACTATTCCAAGAAATCTTGCCACTTCGCATTTATCTCTGTAGCTGCTCACACGTGTGGTGGATGCATAGCATGAGGTGCATGGAGTTTAGGCATGCATATGGGAAGCTGTTTCCGTAGCAACCATTAATTTTGTGGTTCTCAAGTTCCAGCTTGAGGTTCAAAGGCCCGTCAGTGCAATTGGAGCATGTAGCCAATGAAATAGTATAAGAGTTATGGTGAATTGCAATGATGGAGTAGAAAAAATATCTAGGAGCAAAGACCCTCTAGCCACAGCAATAGAGGTCAATAATCTTCTTTCAATAGCTTAGTATCCCTCTATCAGCCTATTTTTGTTGCTAGATTATTGTAATTTCAGTTGAAAGTGGTGTGCCAATTGATGGTTTGAGTGGTGTACCAATTCAGTTGAAAGTCCATTTATCTTGATTGTTCTTCATCTCTGTATTTTCAAAGCCTTGTCATTAGCCATTGACAAATTTTATCCTCAGTCACATGAGTGTACTTTAGTGTCCTAAGTGTGGTGTCCTTTGTGGGCCACTTATTATCGTTTAGTTTTATACATTAGATGCATTAGTGAACATTTAATATTTAGCTTTGACATTTTCCGTTCTCTTAAATCATAGAAAGTTTTTGAGTTATGTAAAAGATTGGAGGAAGGTTTTATATAGCTTATTTTGGATGGTGAACTTCTTGGAAAGAAAAAAAGTTGCTTGTCTTCCTGTACACTGTTACTGCAGAGGCAGTTTGCTTGCACTTTGACCTGGTCGGAACTTTTGAGCTGCAAGATTTGAATGTGAGGCATGCTTTTTTGAGCTAATCCCTGTAGGCGGAACAATAACTAAACCTTACCATATATGATGCAAAGGAAAAAAGAGATAAATATGTCATTATAAGATTTGAATCCTATGATATCATAGTATTCTTACTTGCGAGACGAATATTATCTGAATTTCTCTTTGGATGAATCCTAAGATTCAATAACATCTCAATTTGCAAATTGGATCGTACTTGCCATCTTTCTCTTCTTTAAATGTTAATGTTTTTAATTGATTTTTCTAAGTTGGTGGAGTTTTTAAGAACACTTTAAACAGGAATGTTGTTTTATTTCATTCTTTACAGAAAATTTAACAATGAATCTTCTCTTCAAACTTGATTTGTGTATCTTGTTTGAGAATTTGTTTGGTGACTGAGAGAATGAAAATGGAACTGTAATCTCCTGGGGAAGACTCAGTCCAATTAATGCGGCTCTCTTAAAATATGCTACTTTATTAATGTCCCTTCTCAGATGCTCATTGTCATTGATACAAGGAAACTGGGAGAATTCAAAGAGAGTTTTTTTGTTCATTTATTTTTTCTTCAAGTTGTCAAATATATCTCCTTTAATTCATCTTTCACCTTGCTGCAAACAGATGGTGGCAACATTGGGTAGAGTATGTAAACCAAGACATGGCAACTGCCGCAAACAGTGGAGCTTCACATGGCTCTGATTATCATGATATGGTTGGTTCAAGTGCTCCAAAGAGACCTTCTAGTATTGACAATTCTGATTTAGTTTCTGATGTGGTGGCCGAAGACTCCAATTCAACAATAGAGCTTAATGATGCTCTAACAGAAGGACGTGACTATATACTGCTCCCTCAAGAAGTTTGGAAGCAATTGTATACATGGCAAGTTCAGATAATGAATTGCAAGTTGAATGGTTTATGGTTGGTTTTACTATTTTTTCATAGGGCAATTATTTCATATCCTGTTTTACTATGAAACTGTGGTCTGCTATCTAATTGTGTGTTTTCCCATGGTATATGGATTGTGGGTTCCTCCATGCTTTACTGCAAATTTGCAGTCTGCCTTCTGGTTGTGTGTTTCCAGGGGTCCTGAACTAATATGGATTTATCTTTGGCCTCAGGTATGGAGGAGGTCCTATTGTGACTAGGAAAGCTATCAGCTCAGGTTTGTCTCAGAACGAGTTGTCAGTAGAGGTCTACCCATTGCGCCTTCGACTCCTTGTAATGCCCAAAGGAGACCAGGCATTTGTCAGAATAAGCAAAAAGGTGCAATTTTGCGGTTGATTTCAGCTTCTGTGCTACTGGACAATCAACGTTTGAACTGTTGTCACTCTTTGGTCTTTCATTTCATAGATTCCTATTATCTCGAACATCTGGAGCTATTCATCATATGCATCCGAGGCTTATCTAAACTAATTGGGCCCCAGCGATCATAAAATAGTAACTGAATTTATATCCATTAGACTGCTACCAAACCAACACAGCTCTTCTCTTCTATCTTCGCTAAAGGATGGCAAGGAGACTGAAATTCCTGCTGGCAAAGTTGTGTGGCACATTTAGAACCTGTCTGCTGCATGAACTAGGCCCCACTATTAATTTTCCATGCCTTAATAGTTACAATGAGATACAAGCATCTACAGCTGTAGAAATAGGAATTTCTGATAAGAACAAACTAGGAATGATGTCAAGAATTTTATAAGAAGACTTCAGGATGTTATATGCTTGTCTTTTTTATTGCTTCAGTTGGTAGGAACTTTACCTTAATTGAGGTGATTCCTGCGTATGCAACAAGCATTTTTTTTTTTGCCTTGTTTTGAAAGAATTATCCTTGTTTGAAGAATACTTTCTGGAAAAACATTGAACAATGAGAAACTTTGCATAAATTAACTTTGGTTTACTAGATTGGATATGCCATAAACAAAAATCTGGGAAAAAAGTGTTGCTTTTATAATCCAAGGTTTTCAGAATTTATTGGACTGAAATAGAGTAGAATGAATGTGATCGTAGTGGTTATAAGATTGAAAGTAAAGATTTGGTTACGATTGTCGAGCAATTAGCCCCTAGGAACATCTTGATTTATAATTCATAAGAGTTGAGCAAAGTGGACGTCTGCCTCAATCATCCAATGTAATTCTGTGCTGGTCACATTGATGGCAAAACTCTGTACCGCAACCATAGATACATCTTTACATTTTGGGGTGGGACATTAGATAACTAAGGACAATAAGACGACTGAAGCTGAAATGAAAATGCTAAGATGAATTAGAAATGAATTGATTTCAGGAAATTTATGGGGGCACAAACAGGTAGTAAGATGAAAGAAAATAGGCTTAGATGGTTTTACCATATGCAATGGATGTTTAAAACTGCACTTATTAGGATTGAGTTGATTCAAGTTGAAGACCTTAGAGGAGGAAGGCTTAAATGGACCTG
Source organism: Pouteria campechiana (assembly GCA_036873735.1). Lineage (NCBI taxonomy): Eukaryota > Viridiplantae > Streptophyta > Magnoliopsida > Ericales > Sapotaceae > Pouteria > Pouteria campechiana. The sequence goes on from JAYJMB010027764.1 coordinate 12,233, forward strand.
GGCAGTGGTGGTGAATAAAGACTTGATAAGCTATTGTTGGAATGAAGGAAAAATCCATCACAGAGTTGAATTTGTAGAATGATTCCTAGACCGCTCCCATTAGTTGGGATAAGGCTTTGATGTGATGATGATAATCCTCTAACCACCTGCTTCTTTTATCTTGGATTTTAAATTTTGGCCAAATCTCATATCTTTGTTGCCAGAGTGATTTTTTAGTTTATATTAAATTGAGTTAATGTAATTTGAACTGTGGATTACATTGACCTTTTAAAAATCTTTACTACCTGCTTGTCACTATCATGTAAAATATTCTCAGTTCTGAGTTATCTTGTAATGAACCTGTAATGAGGGTATCTGCATTGTGAATGGGAACAATAATTTCCTCTGAAGCCTTCCAACGCCTCTTCTCTTTTCCTTTCCTTTTTTTAATGCAGGAAACTGTTGGAGAGCTTCATAGAAGGGCTTGCGAAGTTTTCGATCTCATCTTGGAGCAAGTACAAGCTCATTTTGCCATCCATTATTCATTATTAAATGCTTCATACTGACCTTTTTAATTCCATTCAGGTCTGCATTTGGGACTACTATGGCAATCAAAAGCATGCATTAATGAACAACATGGCTAAAACACTTGAGGATGCCAATATACAGATGGACCAGGATGTGAGTCTTTGATTTTGTTTTTATCTACTTTGTTCCCATTTTCAATTGATTTCTAATGTAATCATCGATGATTTGATGTTGATTGGGAGTTAGGGATTTTTTGTAATGTAATTTTGATACTAGGGGAGTCCAAAAAACCCATCTATTTTATCATTATTCACTTTATTTCCAATCATTACCCTCTATCCCATCACATCATTCCCTTTTTTTCCGCCACATTTTCAGATTCCTTCTTTTTCACCTCTTTCCATCTCTATCCAAATGGACTGTTATATTATAAATATGCATATATGATGTTACTATTTTCATTCTCTAGTTCTCAAGGAAACTGTGATGTGCATATTGTCTATGGGTTTTTTCCCATTTTTCTTTATGAGCTTTTATTGGATTTTTCTATGCATGTTTAGTTAATTTACTTGCATAAATTTTCCCTCCCAAGCAGATTCTGGTTGAAGTGATAAATGATAGCAATGGCACTGCATTTGGTGGTTCTATGAGCTCTGTTCAAGATAATGGATCTCTAGAAAAGGATACAACTTCTGCGGTTGCAGAACCTTGTAGGTCAGGTTTATCTACTGCTGGTGGTTTGTCAATCACCAAAGGTGTATCTAGGAGCTGCAGTTCAGAGTTGTCTCAAAGTCAGATACTGGCTTCCCCTGTTAGAGACATGGATACATCATATGGAATAAGTACGATGGGTATGAGGGGGGCTTCTGGAGGTCTAACTGGGTTGCAGAATCTTGGAAACACTTGTTTTATGAATAGTGCTATTCAATGCCTTGTGCATACGCCAGAGTTTGCCAGATACTTTCGGGAAGATTACACTCGAGAAATAAACTGTCAGAATCCTTTGGGAATGGTTGTAAGTAACTCAGACAACTTACATGAATTTTGATCCTACTTTTTTATCCTTATTTTGTTGTCATTATGCTTGTTGGATTGCCAACTTTGAAGCTACAACCAAACACTAAGTGTGCTCTTTGTGATATGATGCTTGCATGTCAAGAAGATAATTTGTTTGCAATACAAGTCCTTTATATATATATGTATGTGTATATGCTGTTATTGTCGTGGATCCATGACAAAACGCAGCATCATGAAAAAGAGGTCCAGACAAGTTACCTGACCATGTCTCTGTGGGTGTTGTCATTTGCCCCCATAACAAGATGGCTGACCTGACTCATTCGTTATGGATGCTCGGTGGGTTTTCTGAGATCTGGATAAATTACATGAATCTCTCTCTACTTCTGACATTCCTATGTTATCCAACTTGAATCTGTAATCATAATGTTCATGCATAAAGGTATTAAAGGGAAACTACCAGCCTGATATGAATAAAATCTGTATGACTAGTCTTGTAGAGCTTTGGGTTCTTTGGAACATCATCATATACAAGCAGCACTGGTAGTTTTGGACAACTTAGTCATCATGTGAGTTATAAATAATGGATTCAGAAAGATAAGAGGGGATTCGAAACATGGGCATTTAGGGGATTCTCAAATTGTGTTTCTTCAACCAAGTGTATTTGTTACAAAATTCTTCATTGTGGATACCCAGCAACTCTCTTTCTGCTTTTCTGAGCATACAACATCCCATTGGGGAGCCATGCAAGGAGAGTTTTGCAGGTTACCTTGCGATGATCTTGTAAAACATGTTCTGAACACCAATGTTATAAGAACCAGAACAGTCAAAGACCAAGTTGGTCAGTTTGACTGGTCAGACATGGAATCAGTCTACTAATGAGTCCTGTCCAGTTTGGTTCATGTTTCAAATAGAAAACTGTTTCTAACTGCTTGAACCAACTGGTTTGGCTGGTTCAAGAGAGAGAAGGGATCTGATGAAAACGAACTGAAAATTTTTAAGTAGACTTCTGTGTGAATGTAGATGAAACAGATGGTGCAGATCAATGGGAAGAGGCCATTTTGGAGGTGCAGGAGAGATGAGTTCCAAAACTTCCATGGTCTCTGGGAAGAAGATGAACAAGAAGAATCCAAAGAATTAACTTTTGCAGTTTATGGTGGTGTAGCTTTTGTCATCATTGCATGCTTGGATACTGGTGAACCAGTTATTTTAAGTTGAATCTGGACCATTCACCGTGATAAATGATCATATTAACAATTGGGAACAAAGATTCATCTTTGAATTTTAATTGACTGGCTTAAATCATGTCTGAATCAGCAGTTGAACCAGTTTAAACCAGACTGCAAAACAACCAGTTCATTCACTGGTTTGGTTTCTGATAACATTTCAGAACACTGTTGAGCCCATTTGCAGATTACTTAGAGAATTGTGTGCATATGGAACTTGAATGAACTACATCATTGGAGAAAGTCAACAGCCCACTTCTTGTGTCTGTACTTGTGCTGCATCTGCTACTTCCCCAATGTTAGACTATTTCAGCGTTAGTTCATTTAGCTTCAGAACAATATTAGAACTCATATTTAATGCTTTTGACAGACCCACGATACCTTTTAGAGGGGGAAAAGTCTTCTAATTATTATGTGGTTTTAGACATAAATTATTTTGAGATTTTTGAGAGAATGTTTTGGTTGAAAGTTTGAAACCCAAAATGATGTTGTCCTGTTGACATTTAGCTCCAATCATCATCCAATGCACCTTGGTTTGATTAGCCAGGGGTCTACTAGTCAAACCCTGTTGGAAATTGGGGTGTGCCCCACCATGGTTACTAGTTGGTCACCCACTCTTTATTTAGATCTTCACCAAAATTTTCTTTGTATGCTGTTCAATTTATTGAAGGAGGCACTGCCTCAAATGGTTGCATAAAATGTAAGGCCACTAATTTCAAATTCTGGAGGGGCCCTATGAATTGGTGGTGGGAATCAACAGATCTCACAAAGGACTCTGGCATGTCCCACTGTAAGATGATAATATTCAACAGATCTTTTGAATGCCTATGGTGTGTCCCACTGGAAAATAGAAATTTGATGGAAACGCTTTGTTTGAAAATTCCCCTAAAATGCATCTGTTTCTTCTGCATGAACAGGAACTCTAAGGTTGACAGTGGTTTTCTAATGCGCTATCCATGTGGGTGTAAATCCATGCGCTACAACTTGGTTTCTCCTTGTCGTTAATTTCATTACCTAAACTTCAGATCTGTTGGTGAGTCCTATTGGGTAAATCCAGGCTGCACTAGTTTGGTATTGTAATAATTATGTGTATTTCAGTTTGCAATAGACTTTGGAAGCATATTGGTGGACATGTCTCTGTTATCTCAAATTAGGGTTGATGTTAGGTTAGGTCGTGTGCTTGGCCTGGGCCCTCTTTTCTGCTCTTACATATGGGGAAAATGTGACAATTTAGGTTCTACAAAATGTCAAGCATTTAGTACATAAGAGTTCATACATCGACACAGTCAATTAAGGGATTAGATGCTGCAAACTTTTTAATGATAAAATCTACAATGCTTTTTTGGAGTTGTTGTTGTTGGTACTAGTTGTTATGTTCACGTGTGTTTATAGATGAATTATGTCTGCATTTACCAGAAGAATGTAACTATCTTGGACTGAACTTGTAGTAAACCTGAATATATCTGTCACTGAATTCGAACTTGAAGTAAACCTGAGGTGGTTTGCATGAGATTGGGTGGGCTTAAACCTGGAAATGGTTGGTATCTCATATGCCACTGCTGGGTTGGGCATTAAACTTGCGCAGGTTGGACTCTGGCAAGCATAGGTTTTAGCTGATTTCAGCCAGTTCAATTTATATTCAACCAAGTTAGAGGAAGGCAAAGCCAGATCTGCTCTTGGGTCAGCTTCTTTACTATCAATCTTGCTGTTGGCTGGATAGGAGAATGTGGATCAATGAGATAGTAACCTTCCTGGTGAGGTCCTGGATTTCATTAGTCTATCAGCTAATCTTATTGAGTCCGTGATTGATTAACTTGCTCTGTTTATTTTTTATTCGTGATGTGCTTTTTTTAAGTGCACAAGCTATATTTAACTCAATGCTCCTTGTACTAGGAAGGTAGGATAATTTTCAGCGACATACAACTGCTGTCATTCTTGTTGTTGAAAAATGACATGCTGGATATTCTGCCTCTGGACCATTTCTATTTGACTCAAGCTGTCATTCTGCAGGGAGAGCTTGCCACAGCTTTTGGAGATCTGCTCAGAAAGTTGTGGGCCCCAGGACGAACACCTGTGGCTCCCCGGCCATTTAAAGCAAAGCTCGCTCGCTTTGCACCCCAATTTAGTGGGTACAACCAGCATGACTCACAGGTTTTTAACTTGTTAACACCCTTTTTAATAAAAATTCAGCCTTGTGAGTAAAAATTATTCAGTTGATTAATGCTCTATATTATTTTATGTATTTTAGGAACTACTTGCATTTCTATTGGATGGACTTCATGAAGATCTAAACCGTGTGAAAAACAAACCTTACATCAAGTCTAAAGATGCGGATGGTAGATCTGATGAAGAAGTTGCTGATGAATATTGGGCAAACCACATTGCTCGAAATGACTCCATTATCGTTGATGTGTGCCAAGTGAGTATTGTACACCAATGATCAGGAGAACATTACTGATATACAGTCATCAGTGACCTGATATACCATTTGTTATGTTTTCACTAGTAATTAATGATGCTATCAAAATGATTGGCTGGATGTCATTGTTTCTAGGAAATCAGAAAACAGGTTTATTACCACAATTTGCTATTTGTTCTCTGCTTGTTGGTATTTGTGTTTAAAATTTAATGAAGATGGTTGCTGACTTACTATGCTATGTTGTTTGCTACTTTGATTACTTTTTCGTTTTTTCCTTCTTTATTTTTCTTTTATTGCTGGAGACATATCATGGCATTCTCATATTTAAAAAGGCCTCTATAAGGTAATAAAGAAGCCAACTTGAAATACTAGAAATAGGAGAAGCTATGCATATGAAAAGGCAAGCTTTGACTCGAGTATTCCCTGACCTAGGAATGCAGAACATGAGTTGCTTAATTTATGGAAAATTAGCCTTCAAGTTTGCATATATTGGTTGATCTGTTCAACTCAACTTAACCTCCGATCCTTGCTTGAATTTGCCATCTGTTTAGAAAGGAAGCTTGAAAAATGAATAGTACTAGCAAGGCGAAAGTGTTCATCTGGTTTCAAGTCACTTTTTGGACCTGCAACATGCAAAAATTGAATGTTTAACTGATTATTGCAGTTCTTGGTCTCTATTGCACGTGGGAAAATGAACTGAATCTCCTTTTCTTTATGTTGTAAAGTATAAACCAGTCTTTTGAAAGCTAGACTGGATTGTTTAACTAGAACTGGTCAACAGTGAGTCCGTATGATTGAAGAAAACTGCTTGAACTAGACAATTGACCAGACCTACTGGTTTAGTTGTGAGCTTCTTTTATCATGCTTCACGCTTTTGCATGTAAAGTTATAATAGGCTTTTAGAATTAGCTTGGTGATTTGAAGTGTTGCAAACCTCAGTGGAGATCTTGACTTTGACTGTCGTTTTTTGGCTATTTAAATTTTTTATTTTTTATTTATTTTTGAACCACATAAGCTATTCTTACTGATTGATGAGCTTTGAAAATATTTCATTTATTGAAATGACAGATTTTATACTGAAGTTCTTTATGATGGATTGATATGAACATTTCGGTTTATATTTTTAATTTTCACCTTTAAATATAAAAATTTAAAATTTTTTCATTAAAATATGTAATAAATTTCCATTTTGATTAATGTTCAGAATATATATCCAATGTTATATTGTCATACCGTATTACCTTGGCCAAACATTATGATGGAACCCATTTAAACTTTAAAATGAACCACTGTTTGGACCATTTCAAGCAGTATCCCATATAAAAAGCAATTTTACAAGCTACTAGTGCTTCTCATAATACTGAAAGACATACTGCTGTAGAAATGTCAGCGTGGGTATGGAAATAATAAATACAAGAATGCTAATTCTAGACACTAAAGTTGTGTAAAAATTACAGTAAAAAATTAAAAACACTCTTATTAAGTCTTTTTGCATGTGTCATTTATAGATTTATGAAATGTTTGTTCTGGACGGTTGATGGTATATATTTTCTCCTCTGGTCTGAAATTCAGATGTTGTTTACATCCTTGGTCATCTAGTACCTTAGGTGCCGTGCGCATGTGAAACTTCCGTAAAATTTTGATGGGATGACCATGTAAAATAGATGACATGGGATTTGCTGGTGACATCATTTCTTGGATCAGACCTAAAATCATTGTCCTGATTATGCAGTGGTAGGCTTTTAAATGCAGGACAGTACAAAAAAAAAAAAAAA
>JAYJMB010027764.1:19273-37849 GCA_036873735.1 Pouteria campechiana
AAAAAAGGATGAGCCTATCTTACCCTTTCAAACTGGACAAGTCTATCTTACTCTTTCAAAATGGGGTGGTTGATCTGTTCAAGGCCCACAGGATAGCAACCGACTGTATTTTTTGGAGGCAATTGTGATTGATTCTATTGGAAGTCTTGGTACTGTTTACTTCCACACCTATCTCACACGGTCTCTATTGTTTTGTAGTAGGATAGAAATGCTTAAGAAACATCTCTTCAATTGCTTTGAAGTTTGGGGACAAGTACTGACATGTGGAAAATAGCTTGTTCCTTCTTCTTTCCTATGTCATGATGCAAATTGTAATTGTGCCATTGATGTTCTTCTATTTTCTTTTTGGCCTCCTACTAGATATTGGATGACATCACCTGATGACACAACCGCTCGTCCGTGATTTATGTATCTGAATGGTGCAAATTTGACAGGGTCAATACAAGTCAACTCTGGTTTGTCCTGTGTGCGGGAAAGTATCTGTGACTTTTGATCCTTTCATGTACCTCTCATTGCCGCTGCAGCCAGCCACAACTCGGACAATGACTGTCATGGTCTTCAGTAGTGATGGTAGTGGTTTGCCTACACCATGCACTGTATCAGTACCTAAACATGGTCGTTGCAAAGACTTGATTCAAGCATTAAGTAATGCATGCTCCCTGAAACATGACGAGAAGCTTTCACTTGCTGAGGTTTGCAATAGTTACCTATGAACTAGTTGATAATGATCTTGCGGATCAGATTAAACACTTGAAGAGACTTGGTAACAAACTGAATTGTACTTTTACAGATACGCAACCACTTGATCCATCGGTTCTTAGAAGACCCTTTAATCTCATTATCCTCCATAAAGGACGAAGATCACCTGGCTTCATACAGGATTCCAAAGTCTATGAAGAATCCAATATTTCTTCAACTAATACATCGCCGAGAGGAATTGTATGTTTGCTTAAACACATTTTTTCTGTCCATATCAATAATTTATGAAGAATTGGAACAAGAAATTTCTACATTCCCTTATTCATGCCCAATAGCTGTTGAGGCTTATGGAATGTGGTCACCTTAGAATTTATACTATGTACTGAATTTTTCTGATTTACATACTCTTTGTTTAGCAATCCAAATCATGGAGATAGCAAGCTCCATTGTCAATAGCACTTGCACTAGGAAATTCCTAGGATGGAATTTTTCTACCCCGCAATCAGTGCTATCAAACATATGGGTTAGCAAAAACAAAAAGGAAATCTAGTAAAGCTCCAGATGCAGCGAAAAAAGGTATAAAACTTTGGAGCTTGGGAATTATGATGTGGGATACTATCAACACATTGGCATCCATGGAACATGATGGGCTGTCAAATGAATGTTTGGCTTACTAGTCCATGGCCCACTTTAGTGTAGAGAACTCCCCAGAAAATACATGTTATTGGTATGTCATGATATTTTACTTTCTGGAAGAAATCCTTTGTAATGCAGACCCATTATCCAGAACTTTGCTGGCCTATAATGATCTTTTTATAGATTGATATTCTCAGACTTTATTTTGCATGTGTACTTGCGAAGGATCAAGAGAATAGTACACGAAAACTTCATGGTGTCAGGAGATTTGCTGGCTTGTGTGCTTAATGCCATGAATATGTAGTATTGGTTTGTCATGATATTTTGCTTTGTGGAAGAAATCCTTTGTAATGGATGGGCTTTGACTCATTATCCAGAACTTTGCTGACCTATAATGATCTTTTTAGAGACCGACCTTCTCTTACTTTTCTGTGCAAAGTAATATACTTGTGACTCTAGATGATCAAGAGAATAGTCCATGAAAACCTCATGATTGCCAGGATATCCATTGGTGGATGCTGACTTGTGTGCTTAATGTCATGAGACCTTTTGTTGATGCTTTAAGTCCTCTTTCTGTAAGGATTGGTAACCTTCGTTACATTATGTATGGGCTTTCTTTCCTCATGGTGGCCGACCATAGCATCCACTGCAACTACCACATTGTTAATGTTCTTACTGATATGTTATTTGTCTCTTTTACGGTATTTCTCTAACAAAATGGCAAAATCATTTCCTGCTTTTATAAGTGCATATCTCCATACATGAATACAGAGGTCAGATAATATCCACTTCTTTCATAATTTATCATCAGCATAATCATGATATGATAATCAGCTAAGAATTATTCTAACTAACACTCAGCTTCATGAATCTATTTCTTTTTCTTGGGAAGCTGAGATGGGTGAATCTGGACAATTTGCATGCACAAATGCTTCTGCCAGTTCAGCCAAAAGGTAGGATGAAAGCCATTTTGAGAAGTGCTTCTGCCAGTTCCGCCAACGAGTAGGATGAAAGCCATATTGACGAAATTTCTTTATACCTACACAACAACATTTTCAGCCTTCCCTTCTCCTCTTAGTGTCTATGAGTTTGGACCGACCTCTAGATAGTCAATGCAATTCCAGATCTCTGCTGCTAACTGCCAAACCACCCATCTATGCTTCATCTGGTCATCTATTGCTCCTACTCCTGAGTTTCTGTGCATCTTGTCTAATTGTTTCATTCAAATAATGCATCCTATGAATCTTTTATTTCTTGAACAGTCGACTTCATGACAGTTTGCTTGTCAAGGCAAGGCAAATTTTATAGTGTTTCTCAGTACATTTTTTAATGCATCTTGAGATCGTGTACTTATTGTGTTTATGATAGACCATTCAAACAAAATGTCTTGTGAAATGAATACATTCATTTCTCCTTTTCATCACATGGAAATTGGTCTTCTTGGTGGTTCTGACATCTTGCTGATGCTTTTTACTTCAGGGAGTCTGGTAATGCCCGCAGTGCAATGATGTGGAAACCATATGGCACTCCACTTGTTGCTTCAATATCACGGGATGATGTCATCACAAGGGGTGATATACATTCAATGGTTGACATGATGCTTTCTCCTATGTTAAAAAGTGAGATACTTCAGCCGTCTCACATCCCTGAAACAAACATGACAAGTGAAGAACAGACTTCTCAGACAAGTAGTTCGAATGAAGCACACAAAGATTCAGCTGTGTCTGAGTCCACGGTTAAGGACCAAGAGAATTCTGAAGCAGAAGCAGCTTCCAAACTGCCTCTACAGCTGGTTGAAGAAAACAATGCCTGCATTGATCTTTCAACTGGAGAAGAAAAGGCAATTAGGATGCCATCATCTACAGCAGCTTCAATTTTGGTATTTATTAATTGGTCAAACAAGGTATTGGAAAAGTACAATATCCATTGCCTTGAGAATCTGCCTGAGGTGTTCAAGTATGGACCTGCAGCCAAAAAAGCTCGGACAGAGCCTCTCTCATTGTACACCTGTCTGGAAGCTTTTTTACGGGAAGAGCCTCTGGTGCCAGAAGATATGTGGTAAGTTTCTCTCACCTCTATTATTTTTCATCTGAAAGGTACTTGTGTTTCAGATGTCATATATTAGTGTTGAATAGTCATTCTAAGGTTGGATTTGAATTTCATCAATGAATAAAATATCAAGTGCACTGTCCAAATGTTAATTGTAATATGCCAATTTTTACAAGCATGGTAATAACAACATAATAAAGTTTGCTAGCTTTTTGTGCCAGCTCGTTTAGTGTAGCTCACAGAGGTGGATTTGTGTGTGTGCAGATTTTTGTGGTTCAAAAGAAGCCCCTACAGCTGACTTCCCCATGACTGAGTTTATTTATCACAATTTGGTCAAATTGTCTTCAACTTTTAGTCCTTTTAGATAACAACAGCAATGAAGAAACCTACAGACCATATTTATTTCACATTTGCGTAGGTATTCTGAGTTCTTAGATTCATTCTTTCGCTAGGCATATTCATGATTTGTTCACAAGTCTTTGGCAAATGAAAGTTGGAAGTGTCAGAAACTAGAAGAACAAGACATGTTATGAATTAAACTTGAGGGTCTTCCATAGGGGATTAGAAATTATATGCCTGGACAACTGGTGCTTTCTCAGTTGTTCAGAACTTCAGTTAGAGGTGTTACGATTTTAGATTCAGCTATACCACCAGTCTTCAGGGCTAATTAATAAACACCACTCATTAGCATTCCAGGACACATCCAGTTCCAATAATTGTTATTGCTATTTATGATTGTGCTTTTGCAAATTTAAGAAGCATAATCTAAGATGTTTTTACTCTTCAGGTACTGTCCACAGTGCAAAGAGCGGCGGCAAGCAAGCAAGAAGCTGGATCTGTGGAGGCTTCCTGAGGTGCTGGTTATTCACCTTAAGAGGTTCTCCTACAGCAGGTCGATGAAGCATAAACTGGAGACCTTTGTCAACTTCCCTATTCATGATTTTGATTTAACAAACTATGTGGCCCATAAGAGTGGATCTCAGCGCCAGCTGTATGATCTTTATGCTGTGAGCAACCACTATGGAGGCATGGGCAGTGGGCACTACACTGCTCATATCAAGGTGAGTTGGCATTTGTATACCTTAGCATTTCTATTTTTTCTGTTATTCTCATGTATATGTGGGAAATTATTTCATTATGATGTGGTGCAGTGAAATAGAGATCCCACCGTTTGGATCCACGTTCTATTGATCCCAACCTTTGATCTGATAGGTTGCTTCTAAAACATCCATGACAGCAATTGCTCCTGTAGTTAATGTTAGAAGACAATTGCTGCATGTGTCAGTTATTGTTTTCATCCAGTAATGGCTTGGTTGGTATCAATGAATGGTGGGCCTGAAATTCCTGGATATTTAGCATGATTCATCCTTACCTAAAACACTCCCAACTAACGCTCTGTGCAGCTTTTAGATGAAAACAGATGGTATAATTTTGACGACACCCATATTTCTCCCATTAATGAAGAAGATGTGAGGTCAGCCGCTGCCTATGTCCTCTTCTACAGGAGAGCAAAGAACCCAGATGTCTCTATGAGTAATGGAGCTCAGTCGCTTGCAGATCATGGCAATACTGTCTACAGGAAGTAGGTGTTTTCCTGACATGAGATCTGGTGCATCCGATACTAATTATTGTTATCGAAGCAGTGGGAAGGCTATTTCTTGAGAAAATTGCTAAAATAGAGCGTAGATGTGCAGTAGGCTGTACATATAATATTTATTTGCTATTAAACATATCTCAAGGTGTACTTTCAGGAGTTATTACCCAAAGGAAAAGAAAATCCTTTGAAGATCTTAGCTGTCTCATGTAGCAAAACATATGAAAGCCCAAGTTTGAATTTCAGGGCACAGCATGTAACTTTTCTACTTACCGACATTAACATTACTTCAGTTACAGAAGGTTAGAATCCTTTGCCTTGTACATTCTCCCCAACCTATTTTTATAGACTCTGTCATGCATTTTACCCGAGTACCGAATTGGTGGCCAATGTCGAGTTAAAAAAGGAAAACAGTATCATGTGACCAAGATTATGGTTTCAGATTGCACAAGCCAGTTGATAATTTGGAAAGTCATCTCTCAGCTTTTGCAATGCAGTTGGTTGGATTCCAAGTAACTGACAATAATTAGGATTATAGGGGAGCCTGCTATTCAAATCAACTGGCCGATGCCATTTCAGAAGGCTTGTAATGGATTTTAAAGATAGCACTAGTGCCAAGCATTCCAAAGATCTTGTGCTTGAATGTAAATATTTATAAATGTTATCTAGGTTGGGGATGTGATATATGGATTAGATGGCCAGACTTTGGTTGCATGCCTCCCATCAACCGTGCGTATTCCACGAGTTAACCGACAAACACTTTAGGTTGCCATAATATTATTTGCTACAAAAATTCTTGCTGATCAAATTATAATTGCATATTTTATATATAGCCGCAGAATTAAGTTGAAGGGTTTATTTTCGAAACGGACACCAATTTTTGCTAACAATTAAATAACGATATAATCTTTTTATTGGTTAAATGGGCATTACATTTTACTTCTTTTTAAATGGATATTACTATTGGTTTATACTAATTTTATTAAAATTAAACCAAAGGCTGAACACGATGGCCGTGTGATTTAGTTTGAACTAGTTCTGCCGTTTAATTCTACTTATTTGAGCTGATCAAAATAGATTATCAAACATAAAACTAAAATATTGCATTTTCTCCATTCAATATAGTAGTCTCAAGATTCTCAACATCAAATGTTAAGGATACAACCAATTAAGCTAACATATTTGGCTATTATCTAATATATAATTGATTAAAAATTATATAAAAATTAGTTTTTAACTAAATCAAATTGGCCAAGCTCCGTCCAGTCCAGCTCTAACAATAAGGTTATGAAAAACGACACCATGGCCCTTAGCAAAATGCTTTTATGCACCTATAGTGATGGAGGAGGTGAAACCTCTAACTAACTAAAAATAAGTTGGTATTGTGAAAATGCAGGAAAAAGCCACGAAATTTTATTAAAACAAGTGGTCGTGGAGAGATGGGGGCTTCTTAAAAAGGTGGAAATCTTTGGAAAAATCAGCAATTGTAACAAAACTCAGGGGTTCTTTTGAAAATTCCTCAGACTCGGAGCATTTTCCCCAAATGCGCCGTCCGCCCTTCCCACACTTCCTGAGGCTTCCTGAGGCTGAGCATGCCCGGAGCTTTAATGGCGGATCTTCTCCATCAGCTCTGGCTCCTTCCTTCCCACCAGATCCTGTGATGGCATCTAGAACTTCGAAACTATCCTTTTTTTACTTCTTCTTTCTCGTCTCTCAGTGTTTCGCCGGTCCTGTCCCCTCCACAGGATCGAATGGTGGTAGCAGGCAAGAAGAGAAGTTCTCAGAGGAGTTGCTTTTGAGGCCTTTGCCAGATCGAAAGGTCCTAGCCCACTTCCATTTCGAGACCACTTCGCCGCCGTCCAGCAGCTATGGGCCACACCACCGAATCTTTCCAAAGGCTATTTATCAGCTGGTATGAAGGGATATCGAGTTTTTTAATTTCCTAGTTTAAAAATTTTAGGGCTTTACCCAAGTTCTGCTTTCGAGCATTTGATCACGGATTGAATTAGCATTTTTTGGGGTTCAGGGATTCTGGTTCCTGCATCAGTCACTTAGTTGACACGGCCAATCGTCATTTAAGTCAATGCAATGTTTCAGCGACAGTAATCAGTGGGTCGAGATTGCTGATGTAGTGCAAATTTAAGTACCAAATTATAGGCTTTATCTATACTTTGAACTGGCAGTCCGTTCTTTATGATTGTAACTGATGGCCTCCAGTGATCATGGCTTTATTTACCAGACTTAAAACCATCCAGTTGGTGTAGTTTCCAAGTCGAATGTGAATAGTTGTCAGCCGAACTTTAAAATTCACCATTTTGGGCTTTTGGTTGACTGTGCGAGAGTTTGCTCTCCGAATGACAGTTATTCATTTGACATTGGAGGTCTCACAATGATACAAACTGGTGGCAGCACCTGTTCAATAAAAATGATTGAAACTTTCTCAATTGGAAGTGGACCTAATTTATTGATGCAATGTACTTTGAAAATTTGAAATTTTGGTTACCACTGATTAATGAGTGTGTCCTTTCTCTTATAATGATTCAATGTTGATTTGTGAAGTCGCCCTACTTTATATGAATTATCAACATTACTAGGCAGATCTACACCTTTCCCTAGGCAGGCCCTGGACCTATTCCCTACTAATCTTGAGTAAATGATAATAATGGGCAGGCATACCTGCTATCCTTACATATGCTAATGATGAACTTGGTTGGATTACAAATGGGTCTAAAAGGTTTGATTTTGCAATAGAATAGCTTTGTCTTTTGGAGTATGTTTTGATGTTTGATCATGTGTATTTTATTGTTTGTGATGTTTAAACAGGTCCACAAATTTCGAGTTCAGGAAATGGAGTTGTCCTTTACACAAGGCCGTTGGAACTATGAACGCTGGGGTGGGTTTGATCCCATGCCAAGCAGTAATGCCAAACCCCCTGGTGTTGAGCTTTGGGCTGTCTTTGATGTCCCACTTGATCAGGTTGATGCAACCTGGAGGAATTTAACTCATGCTCTTTCGGGTCTCTTCTGTGCTTCTATCAATTTTCTGGAATCTTCCACAGCTTATTCTGCCCCTCAGTGGGGTTTCAGATCACATGCAGGCAGCTTGAGATATGGTGCATTGCCCCGAGAAGCTGTCTGCACTGAGAATCTGACACCTTGGTTGAAGCTGCTTCCTTGTAGAGACAAAGCTGGGCTTGCTGCAATAATGGACAGGCCGTCTATCTACAGAGGGTACTATCATTCACAAAGGTTACGGTTGATTTCAACTGAATTTAGTCAGGAAGAGGGAGTGGGAGCTGGCATTGAACTTGAACAGACACTGACTGTTGTGCTTCGACCTAGTTCCCAATGGACTGTGACTGCTTATTCTAGAGAGAGATCTTTGCAGCCAAGTTGGTCTCTTGGCACATTGTTTGGTCGGAAAGTGACTGGATATTGTGTTCTTGCGAAGTCCAGCAATGTATTTCTTGAACTAGAGAGGGGTTTAGTTAGTGAACTGGAGAATTTGGGAATGAAAAATGGGGCATTTGGAAGCAGTCAAAGTTTTGAATTGCTTGCTACTCCGGATAAGATAATGAGAGAAGAGAACTTGCCTGGCCGGGGCTCTTGTTTTCTTTATGAATATTCTGTTGAGAAATACAGTAGTCAAAATCCTCTTGATGTGGGCATTACGTGGAAGCTGCCTGTTTCGTGGTCATGTCTTCAACCACCATTCCATGCAAGCAGGTTTTTGATGGGAAGTGGGAATGAAAGAGGTTCCATAGCTCTTTCTCTGATGCCTAGACAATCACATAAGGGGTTCTTTGATGGTGAGATTGCATCTCCATTGTCGAGTGGGGAAGGTTGTACAATACAAGTGATCATTTTCCAAGTAGTTCCTTGGTATGTTAAGGTTTATTATCACACACTGCAAATTTTCATAGATGGACAGCCTAGGACAGTCTCAGATGTTGTAAAAAAGATACATGTTTCACCCTCTGAAGACAAAGTATCACCTGGGATGATGGAAATGGTACTGAAAATCCCTTGCAACATGCGGTCAGCTGCATTGAGTATAGATTTTGATAAGGTATGATCTATATCAGTGTTTAACAGCTTGTGAGCAATTATTTTAAAAAGTTGGGAAAAAAAGCATCCTCGCTAATGTTTATCAAATGAATCAATTTTGGAATGCATTCTAAAACAGTTTCAAAACTGAACCACACTAGCCAGGTTGTATTAGTTCAAGTGAAACTAATTATCATTTGGTTAGGTCCAAGAGGCTTACGGTTCAGTCCCTTTAACTGCTGTGCAAAATTATTATTAGTATTATTATTTAAAGATATTTCAAGCTGACTGGAAGAAATGACATTGCACATCCGCATTTTAAGCAATCACTGAATACTAATCAAATTGAAAGGAAAATTTTGATATGATAACTATAAGATTACTTGTGCTTTATTGTGTCGAATATTGGGCAGCCAAGAAATAGCACATATCCATAAGGTGAGTGTATAGCCCAACTGAGGATGTTGAGGCATATGTATGGTAAAACTAGGAAGGAAAAAAATTAGAAATGAAATAACTCAACATAATGCTAGGGGCTGTTTTGTTCAGTTTACAAGGGAAGTAAAAGGAAAGAAAAGGTAAAAAGGAGATAAAAAAGTGGCCTCAGTAGGATGATAGTGATGTTAGCAGGTAATGGAATAAAGACAAAATAAAGACAGAATAAAAATGAAAGAACATGCTAATATGTGTAAAGTTGACTTCTTCATAAAAAATATGGAGTTGGCTGTAGAAAAATAGGCTACAAAAGGTAGGGTCTGGCTGGTGTTGACGCTCTCTATCTCTCCCTCTCCATCCTAGTTTGATGGGAAAATGTGTATGGTTCTCTCTTTCTCTCTCTCGTGCATTGATGTTAATGTGTTGTTGATGACTTATATGCAACTTTTTCTAAGGAACTTTCCCTACTGTTCTTCCTACAAAGGTTCTTCACAAAAATCTTTTCTTAACAATTCTATCCCAAATGGGCCTAGGCCTTTTAGTGTGACATTTTCCACGAGATCAGGACCATTTGCAAACTCCATTTTCATGCTTACTAGTAGCGGCCTAGGCCTGTTGGTGTGACATTTCCCACTAGATCAGGTCCATATGCAAACTCCACTTCCATGCTTACTAGTACCTACTTGCTATACCGCTCCATTTTGCCTGTGGAAGCTGCATTCAATCCAATCTTTGTTAGATTGACCATATGAAATAATTTGAAATGATGCATGTAGGATCCTCTTAGACCTTCTTTCTTACTGGTTCTCAGTATTGTTCTAGGGTTTTCTACATATTGATGAGTATCCACCAGATGCTAATCAGGGATTCGATATTCCGTCTGCTGTGATAAGTTTTCCTGAATTCCAGTCAACCAAACATTTTCCTGAGGACTCAAGCAATTCACCACTATTACTTAAATTTCAGGTAAGATCTCCTGTATGTTGGGCAATAAATGGCAGATTCGCATTTAGAAGGTATGTCTATTGGAATGGTGGCATCCGCTTCAGATCACTTTTCGTTGATGTTTCATGATTCTTTCTCTAGGAAAAAAATCTCGTGCGCTCCTATACTGAAGTGCTGCTTGTGCCTTTGACAACGCCTGATTTTAGCATGCCTTACAATGTGATCACATTCACATGCACCGTTTTGGCCCTATATTTTGGATCTCTGCTCAATGTTTTACGTAGGAGGGTTGGTGAGGAAGAAAGATTCTTTAAAAGCAAAGGTATGCCTACTACTCTTCTTTTCTTCCTATATTTGCCTATATTTAGATAGATGTCTGCTCCCAAAAGTTGTTTTAGATGAATCCATGATAGGGCTGGTTTGAAATTGAATGTGTCAAAACTTACATTGTGCCTCTTTTAGTTTTAGTCCATGAGTTCTGATAATATAAGAAGATTATGGACATTTTCTGTCATCATAAACTGCCAAAAAAAACCTGGTTGAAGCTCAAGCTAAAAATTAGGAAGAATTCAATATTGAATTGGCATTTGGCAATGCGTTTTAATGTGCGAACTTCTGGTGTAATGCCAGTGTTAGTGATGACCATATATGTATTTGATTGAAGAAGATCACTGTTATTTTTAGTACCAAGAAAGGACAGGATCTAGACTGAGTAATTTTTCTTTGCCATTTTTAATGGCAAACTCTTAATTCTCTTGGAAGGAAAGCAATGAAAAGGGATGTAAATTATTATATGGCAATTGGTTGTGTGGGCATCCCATTGAAAGAATTATGGGTTGGATCACGATAAGAGCTAGTGGGGTTTGTACCAAATAGAAAGAGCACAAATAACCGAGGAAAGGAAGCAGCAATGCAGCATCAGTATGGGCTGAAGCTAAAACGAAAGACTATGAATGCCCATATGCCAAGGCAAATGAGTCAGCAGCTTGTGTGACTGAAAAGCCACAGAGAAGGGAAAATTTCAAGGGAATTGACAGCTTTTGAGCTACAAATCGTGCATAATGTTGAATAAACTGTGGTTCCTTAAGCTAAAGTACATCCAAAAAGCAAAGGGACAATCGTCTCTTGTACCATAGTCTAAAGAACATTAAAAAAGCAAGCATTCCTTTCTCTCCTGGAATATCTTACAACTATCTATTGTTGCCTCTGCTAGATTCTAGGCACTTGTTTCTTGCATTCACTAACATCTTAATTGTTATGTTTTTATTACTGGGTTTTGTTTTTTCTTTACTTGCTACTTTCTGTTCATCTTTATGTCCAGTCCTTCAATAAGATGCAGAGCTATTTTTAGATTTCCTACCAAAATTAATATGAACAGTTTTCCTGGGTATTGATATGGTTCTTGCTGGTCGAGAGTAAGGTTTCCTGCATGACATGGCTCTTAAAATTCCTAATGGAACTAAAATACTTGTTCTGCCAATGTCGATTCCATTTCGGATTTGGATCGCATCCAAATGGACCTTAATCTCAGTAGGGAAGTGCTGAGTGTCATGTTTTGCTTGCAGCTGCAATGAGGCATGGGCCGATTCCACGACTCCTGTCCAAGCTGTCCTCCAAGCTAAGAGGGAAGCCACAAGTGCCTCTTCATGGATCATCACAAGCATCAATATTCAGCCCAAAGTTGTTATTCAAAGTAGTGTTGGTAGCTGCCATTGCAGTCATTTGGCATTATTATTTGAATGAATGATTGTTGATGCTAATTTGCAAGGTATATCCTCTACTGTATAATTGAATTTTGTAATCTTCGGTAGATGGTTTACCAGGAACCACATTTCATTCACTGGAGTAATTACTGATAGATGGGGGTTGAAAATTCACAGTAGGCAGAGGAGAAAGTCATTTGTAAAATGGTAAAGCAACAGAAAACTATGTGCAATTTTCATTACAAAAGATGATCACTTGGACGGAAACGAGTTATTTGCTGTTTACATACTGTCTCCATATGGTATGTTCGACAAACATATTGGGAGGCTGTGCTATTGTTCTGGTGGACTATTTACAAGCCACTTCAGCAATTTACTTGAGTGCCTTATTGGATAGGTATGAGGACAGGTCTTGATTTATATGTAGGTGTAGGAACTCGTAAAATCAGCTAGTCATTTTAAGTGGATGAATCCTACCCTTTAGCATAGGACACCCTACAAAGGACGCGGGATTATATGGTGGAAAATGTCACTACTTGCGAAGGCATTGTAGCGAGTCCCAATTAGATAGGCACTAAGAAAAATCTCGATTTACTTCTGGATGTGGAAAGCCTTAAGAAAGGTCGTGATGTATGTTTGGATGCCGGAATTCTCAGTGATTTTTGAAAGTGGACTCCATGCGATGGCTACCACGTAACCTCAGCGTTGGTAAGAAGCAAAAGGATTTGGGATGGTGGCGGGCTAATAAACAGGCTACTGGTTCCTCATCTACCTGGACTTTTACCAGATAAGGCCACTATTTTCAATCTACCAGATAAGGCCACTATTTTCAATCCAGGGTTGCACTATATTTCGGACTCCCAAAATGAAATTAAAGAATATGGGAATGTGATTTTTATGGATCCGTAGGAAAAATGGCGCAAAATCTTGCTGAAATAAGAATTTGTGGGCAGAGAGTAAACAGCATCTCTACCCAATAATCCCAAGCATGAGGCAGAGAGTAAACAACATCTCTACTCACTAATCCCACGTATAAGGTAGAGAGTAAACAGCATCTCTACTCACCAATCCCACTTATAAGGTAATGAGTAAACAGGATCTCTATTCTCTACCCACTAATCCCACTTATAAAGTGGAAAAAAAAAAGTTGTATTGAATGGACAAGGCATCTACCAATGCAGGTTCTGAAGAAGAGGAAGAGGATGAAATGAAAGTAACCCAATTGCTTAGAAAGGCTGCTTCAATGACTCAAACTTGTACCATCAAAGATGTAAGCAGCGAGCCTTGTTATCATTCAATGCTCTCTTGGCTAAAATAACCATTCAAATGAACACCTTGAATCTGTTAATTCATCATAGGCCACGGCACATGAGTGGTTTGGGTTACCAAATCTTGCTCCATGAGCCCTGTAAAATTTTCATGGGCCGTCCAATTTCGGCCCCAAAATTAGCATTTTCGAAATAATGTTCCAAGTATAGCCTTGCCTGTCTTGCCCTCCCAAATTACCGACTTTTTGAATTCCCAACTAACCCCAGAATGAAATCTCTTCCCATCAAATCCACTGCCCCTTGGAGACTACCCTCTCCCACCAGAATCACCATACAAAAACTCTTCCACAATGAGCCTTCTCCTTCCTGCCCTGAAAACCACTTCATCGCCCACATCCATGCTGCCAAAACAGCTTCCCAACTTCAGCAGACCCATGCCCAGATCATATGTCATGGCCTTTCACAAAATAGCCGCGTTGTCACCCAACTCATCTCTACCTGCTCACTTTTCAAGTCCATCGACTATGCCTTCACCATCTTCCACCACACCTGTGACCCCAATCAGTTCATCTTCAATTCATTGATTCGAGCCCTCTCTGACAATGGCCGATTTGCAGGTGCTATTGCCTATTTCACCAGCATGCGACGCCTAGAAATCTGTCCTGACCGCCTCACCTTCCCCTATGTACTCAAATCTGCTGCATCATTGCTTGAATTCAGCATTGGTGGGGCCCTCCATGCTGGTATTGTTAGGCTTGGACTTGAGCTGGATTCATTTGTCCGAACTTCATTGGCTGATATGTATGTGAAATTTGGGTTCTTGGATCTAGCATTGCAGCTGTTTGAGGAAACACCTGAAAGAAATAAAGCTGAGAGTGTACTGTTGTGGAATGTTTTAATCAATGGGTGTTGTAAGGCTGGTGATTTGGTAAGGGCAACCAAGCTTTTCGAGGCAATGCCAGAGAGGACCATTTCTTCTTGGAATAGTTTGATTAATGGGTTTTTTCAGAAAAGAGATATAGAGAGGGCTGTGATGCTTTTTGGTAGCATGCCGGAGAAGAATGTGGTTTCTTGGACAACAATGGTTGTTGGGTTTTCCCTGAATGGGGACCATCAACGAGCCCTATGTACTTTCTACCAGATGTTGGAGGAGGGTGTGAAGCCTAATGATTATACAGTGATCTCTGCATTGTCAGCTTGTGCGAGGCTTGGGGCTTTAGATGCTGGCGTTCGAATTCATCAGTATGTTTTGGATAATGGATTTTGGATAAACACAGAACTAGGAAATGCTTTGGCTGATATGTATGCAAAATGTGGTGAGATTGATTCTGCAAGTAGGATTTTTCGTCACATAAAAAGGAAAGATATTCTTACTTGGAGTATCATGATATCAGGGTGGGCCACTCATGGCTGTTGCAGAGAGGCCCTCCAATGTTTTGAAGAGATGAAATCTGCAGGTATGCTCTCTGCAATGAAGGATGGCCTTCTCAAGGAAATGAAATTTTATTGGTCTATGCTAGGTCACTTCTGGCACGTCAGAAGGATTTAACTCCTTACTTGAGTGAACATTGCTTTTGTTTTTCATTCTGCCACCAATATATCTTAAAGAGATGTACTTGACCTATTTCTGCAGGTATACATGCAGATGAGGTTGTGTTCCTGTCTGCCTTGACTGCATGCTCACATGCTGGCCTGGTTGATCAGGGACTGGAACTTTTCAATAGCATGTGCTTTGATTACTTGATTAAACCAACATTGAAGCATTATGCATGCATGGTAGATCTATATATTCGAGCAGGTCGCCTTGAAGAAGCCTTCAAATGCATCAATAGCATGCCAATTGAACCTGATTTTGTAATATGGGGAGCCCTCTTTTGTGGATGCCGAGCTCATAAGAATATCAAAATGGCAGAATTAGCATCCAAGAAACTCTTAGAGCTTCAACCAAAGCATCCGGGCAGCTATGTGTTCCTTTCCAACATTTATGCTGGGGCTGGAAGATGGGAAGATGTTGAGAGAGTGAGAAGTGCAATGAGAAGTAGAGGTATAGATAAACCCCCTGGATGGAGTTTTATTGAGGTTGGAGGCTTTGTGCATAGTTTTACAGCCGGTGATCGGGCTCATGCAAATGCTGAAGATATATACAAGAAGCTAGAGGAGATAATGGCAGGAGCAAGGACCCAAGGGTACATGCCCAACACTGATTGGGTGCTTCATAATATTGAGGAAGAGGAGAAAGAAGATGTGCTAGGAAGTCACAGTGAGAAGCTGGCTCTTGCATTCGGGCTACTGAGCACTACAAGTACGACTGTTATCAGGATAGTGAAGAATCTGAGAGTTTGTGGTGACTGCCATTCATTGATGAAATACACCAGCAAGATTGCTGAGAGGGAGATTGTATTGAGAGACATAAAGCGGTTCCATCGTTTTAGGGAAGGGGTTTGCACATGTGGGGATTATTGGTGACCTCAGAACTCCTGCAGACAATATACATCGAGATCATTAAATTATTTAGGGAATTCTTTTTTCTTTTTTAAACCTTATTTTGAAGGGGAAAAAATTGAGCAAGCAGGCTGCAGTTCACAAATAAACACTACTGATTTTCTTCAAACAACCAGAAGGAATCCAGGATCAATGCCATTTCAACTTATTTAGCATCCTACAGTTGCAGAAAGGTACTGCAACACCCCTTCTTGTGCTATCTACTAATATCTTTCCATATCTAGGAAATGACTAAGATATTTCTACAAGATATCCTCAATGCTCTCTTGGTTGAAGGATCCTCTGACTTATTATCAGAGCTTTTGCATTTGAATGTGGCTGATTTTGGTTCTCAACTACCCCTTTGTAGCAGCAACTCAGAGGTTCAAGATCGTCCTTCTAAGGAGACTTCTGAGGCATTGCCCATCTATGGCAGATACATGGTGAGCTCAACCGTTGCCCATCTTGCTAAAACTTGAAAACCCATCTATGCATCAGAAAAACGCTGGTCATGTATCTTTTAGTACGACCTTAGCATACATGCAGAGAAAAATGAGCTCCACATGGCAACTAATATCTGCCTTCTAGCACAACATAACTGCAATTTGCGACTACCATATTACAAACACTAGAAGAACATTGAAAATTTTCATTTCTTCTTGATTAAGATGCTGTTTGGGATGACGACATGCAGTATTCCATGACATTTCCTTGATATCCTAGTTATCTCATTATTCCTGGAATGATACTTAGAACCTTGATACTAGAAACAAGCACCAATGCACTCTAATAGCCTATATCTCAAAGATATAGGACTTGGGTCATGATCTTCCTAGTTATCTAAATCGTTGTTAAGATGGCTCATGCCTTGGAGGATATCCAAACCAATGAGCAAACTCAAATGTTACAAATTTTTTGCTTGGCATTTGGATATTCCCCATTCACAGCGACACCCTGTCATTATGAGCTGGATGATTTGAAAGATGAAAATAATTTCAAAGTTCACACTGGCTGCACCTCAACTAGCAATTGAGCAGTAACAATGCTCGTCACTTTAATAGCCAAACACGACAAATTTGCACTAGTAGACAATCTAGAACAAGACAAGGTACAAGAGAGTTTGATTTGGATACATTCTACTCATCCCACCTGCCTCAGCCAGTTTTCAACACCATTTATAATGACATTCACCAGACTCTGCATATACAGGATGTGCACTGGTTTATCGTCTTTTATATAATGCCATTTTACCATGCATTGAAAATCATAAGCTTACATCAATCTTCTATCATTAGCTTATAAAACTCCTTCATCTGTTCCGAAGGCAATTGCAAGCATACATGGATTCCACCCTCGTCTTTCTCCCCAGGCAACAGGAAGACCAGTTCTGGCATGACCTCAACCAGGGTTAAACACTTCACCCGGCCCCACCCAAAGCAAGCAGTCTCCAATCCAAGCTTCCACCAGGCCACCACTGAGAAGCTATCAACCATACAAGGCACGCCTTTGTGCACCTGCAGCCAATCAATCCCTGATCTCACATACTCATCATCCAACCTCTCCAACCCTTCATGAACTTTCTTCACAAGAAAGGATGGCTGGCATGTCTTCAGCTCCTGCATGCTTGCACGAGCAAACCCTGGAACAAGTGCATTGCCAGAAAACCCACGTGGAGCATGAGGTATCACCTTCTTGCGCACATCAACAGGGAACAACAAGGTAGATATGCGGTCATCAGTTAAGCCTACTGCAACAGCCCTTGCTTTCCATATCTTTGCTGCAAGGATGTGGAATGTGGTGCAATTCACTGGTGGGCTATCCATGACAGCTTCGGCCTTCAGATGTGCCATCCTCTCCGGTGGCAGGTGGATTAGGCACGTGTTTTCCAGTTGTGGCTGTTTGATTGCCCGAGTCGGCATGCCTTGGCGGGAAAATATGCCATTCAAGGGAGTTATTTCAGAATATTCCAGGTGGGGGTAACTGATTTTTGGTGGGTTTCGTGCACTGAAGACCATCCGATCAGGGTTTGGATCGATGATGAGACCTTCACCACGAGATAATGCAGCCAGGTTGGCTTGGAATTCATGGCTGGCGACACCGTCGAATAGGCAATGGTTGGATCGGCATGCCAGTACTAGGCCTCCACATTTGAACTGGGTAAGCTGCCCCAAGGAACTAGACCGTTAGTTTCCTGTTTCAAATTCAAGTTTAATCTCTTAAAATGCCCAGACTACACCCAGAAAGGCAGTGGAAAGCTGGCCTTTGCTGGGGCCGAAATGAGCGATATCCCACCCATGCTAGCCCCTGAAGTGAGATTAGAGTGCTGCTAGTGCAAAGCATGCAGAGATGCTTGGAAATTTCACGTTAGAAGAATATGCACACAGAAATCCCCCAAACTCCCAGTAAAAACATGAGGGAGGAAGGGCAGGCTTAAATCATGTTAGGTGCGGTAAAACTAATGATCTGAGGGTATTGGTAGGGGACAAATGTAATTACTTATAGTCGGAAATTTTAAAACATAAATAAATACGACAAGCAGTAAAACCATGAGAAGGAACCATAAACCGAATAGAGGTAAAAAATGGACATGCACTGGTGCTCTTGCATGCACAGCTCCCACTAAAAGTTAAAACCATGCAAAGTAATAATTTTAGGCCATTTTATAGGAATAACGGAGGCACAGACAGCTGCATGTGCTACAAAGTACTTGAATTCAAGAC
>JAYJMB010027785.1:0-37848 GCA_036873735.1 Pouteria campechiana
CTTGGTTAAGGTGGTGATAATGAAAGGGATATTAATTTGCATAATTGTAGCATGTAAGCAATTTAATATGTTATGATAAATGTAGGATTTGAGAATTGATTGAAAGAGTGGATTATTTTGTTTGCTTGGCATAGAAGGAAGAAATCTGGATTTGTGAAGAATAGAGGTAAGTAGTTTTTTCCTGAATTTGTGCATGATTGGACATGATCTTGTGTACTGGCATATAGGTACCAAATTTTATTGATATTTGGTTTGAATGCTTTGTAATTAGAATTACGAAACCATTTGATGTTCGAATTTGATCACATGCATACTATATTATGATTTGAGCTTTTATTGTATTATGTTATGATTCAATTTTTGGCCATTTGAAATGAGTTAAGTATGGTATTGGCATGCATGTGGTTCAGTAACATGAGTATATATATGATATATGCTGTGTAGCTATGGTGTTGCCTGTGTGGCGTATGGTGTTGCCTATGTGGCTATAGTGTTGCCTGTGTGGCATATGGTGTTGCCTATGTGACTATAGTGTTGCCTGTGTGGTTGATTAGTTACCCGTGTGGCATATGGAGCCTACGTGCTTAGATGTTAGCCTTGATGGCCTATGATAATGATATATTGAGATTAGCATGGCATGATACTTAAGTGATGCTAAATTATAGTTGTGAGTTTGATACACTTGAATTCCTCAGTAGATGTGGTTGGTACTAGTGAACTTGTTGTGATCCCTATAGAGCGATGAGGGCGGGGCACTCCTGGCGCTTTGCGCGGGTGGTGAATTCTCGGCACTATAGGTGGTGGACTTGGCAGGCTTCTAGCTAGGGATATAGGGATGAACCATCTGCACATTGAAGAGGGGGTTAGTGATTTCTTTAACTTTAGTAAGTCCTGATAATGATGCATTAATAAAATATATGTCTTGATGAGGATATCATAATCGTTGTACATGAGTCTTAGTTATGATTATGACTCAATAGTAATGATGTATTTGGAGAGTATGTCTGATCGGGTGAGTTAGGTTCTAGAAACAAAGACATGTGTATTGTGGACATGGGTACATGTTGCACTGTCATGACATTTAGCATACCATGGATTTATACATTGCTTGGATTGAGTATATATATTTGAGCATGCTCTACTCTTTGAGTATTTCCTTATAGTTTTTTACTTTGCCTACTTACTGAGTTTGCCTGGACTCACACCCTTTTATCGCCATTTTTAGTTGACAGGCTAGATGATGTTGTCCAACTAGGGGTTGGCACTCATGACTGAGAGTAGGGGACAACCTCTATGATGTATGGATGAGTTAGAGTTTGGAACTCATATGTGGATATGACATCGAATGTGTATAAATTTGTGTACATATGATATAGTTATATTAGCATGTCATTATATGGATTATACTTATATATTTTTCTTATAGGTCTAGTTGTGCCTTGCCGTTACAAGGCAGCTTAACTTATGATTCTAGGCAATGTGGGTGTTTGTTGTGTTAATTGTGATAGTGATGTGATGTGAGAATGAAATATAAAATATTGTACAAGTGCAAAAACCCTTATCTTTCATGGGATAAAAGAGAGTCAAAACAAATAGGCCCCTAGGTGGGCTGTTATAATATGTGCTCTTAGAAGAGTGGATGTAGGGATGGGGTTCCCAAACCACTATAAAAATTATGTTATTTTTGTGTGCTCATTTATTTGTGTGATTGCTTTACTTTCCCTAAACATTATTGCTTTATCATCTATCTCATATTGTACAGCAAACAAGCAAGAAAAGAGGGGAAGTAATCTTGTATGGGAGAAGTAAAAAATTTTTATAAACCCAATTCACCCCTCCCCTCTTGGGTTAAGCCATACTAGGGGAATCAACACATTCATGTTACTAATGTACTTATTGAGACTTAATGATGAATGGAATATGCAAAGCATGTGATAGACCACCATTTGGTTTCTTTCTTTAGTTGTTTCATCTTAATCCTACTAATCTTGAAAACCCATGCCTAACCTATTAAGGGACATATGTTATGCACATTCTTGTTGGAAAAAGATGAGAAAGCAAAAGAAGATAAGTTTTGGGGTAGTATAAAAAAAAGAGAGAGAATGCCAAAAGAAGAGGAAAAGGATAAAAAGAAAAAAAATTAAAAAGATTCACTAGTATGCTATCGTAGGCAACCAAATTTAGAACCTTACTCCAATTAAATTACCTATAGTAATGTGAATAAGGATCGATCCCATGAGGAATATCTACCTTAATTTTATGCAAAGTGAACAAGAATGGGGATTTTGAGTGTAATAAAAACAACATTAAAAAAGAAATCTATTAGAGAAGAAAACCTTGGTTCAAGTCAACATCCACCATCAGAATCTCATAACTAATCATTAATGCAATTATAAATCAAATCATACTTTGAATATTCACCATTGGAATTATTTTTTCTCTCTCTCCTTTGACATAGTTAATTAGAAACCAGTGTTCTAATTAACCCTGACTACTAAACAACCCCAGACCAGTGCTAAAGGTTTAATCTAATAGTAGCCTTAAGATTTGTAGAGATTGGTAAAGCAAAACAATACAAGCACTAGTGGTTGTATTTAATTTAGTCAAATATTCTTCCTAAGATTTAATAACTACATACTGCATAACAACAAATTAGCAACAATTTATTAAACCCTAGTTGCTTTGCAGATTAGAGGGATCAAACAATTATGGATTTGACATCTAATCTAGTAATAGATTGCAATGAATAATAAACAAGTAGGCTTCCTAGCAATTAATCTCAATAGTCATAATCATAAATAAAGAAGAATATTTAATACTCAAAGGATAAATTGAACAATTTAAATGAATTAAATCTCATAGTATACTAATTTTGAGGCTTTCGTCTCCTTAAACAAAGAATAAAAGTTTAGCCACACTAAGCCATTAAATCATAAAAAAAGTAAAATAGAAAAGAGGGAAGAAGAAGATTCTCTATCAAAAGCCGTCAAAAAGTGCTCCTCAAACCCTCACAAAAAAACCCCCCAAAACCCTATGAAACTGCTATTTAAAATTGAGCAAAAATACACAAAATATGTAATTTTAGTAAAAATTCAAAATTCATCAATGGCTACTAGTGCTAGTGGTGCCACTCTTGCTGGTCTACTGAGTGGTAGTGTTAAGTGGGTTGGTGCCCATGATGCTAGATGGGTGCCAATGACATTGGTCTGCTACCTCCGACTGCTCTTTGCTCCTTCGCTACTCCTTTGCACTTCATCTTGCCTTTCGCTTTCTTCCTCTCAGTTGCCCCTTATGTAGTCATTATCTCTCAAAATTCCCAACATAAAATTTTAGAACTTTTTCTTTTGTTTTCAGAACATCTTTAATCATTATAATTGGAGGTCGTATGAGAGAGTTATGGCCAAAATACAAAGTGATACTAAAATTGTCCAAAATTCTTTAATTAACTTCTTTTTACACTTAACCACTCCAATTGTCTCCTAAATCAAAATATAAGAATAATGAGTGCATATAAGAGTCAAATAAGTATAGAAGATTAAGTATTAAGGGAATAAAATATGACATTTTATATTCTCATAATTTACTATTTAATTGAGGGGATCATATCCTAAAGGAAATTAAAGAAAACAAGTTTAGGAGTGTGGTACTAATACAACTCACTAAAAAAATAGAGAATGAAGTCAAGAGAGTTACTATAAACATGCATTTGTTTGTCTCTTACTTTGAGAATCCTTTATCCTTTTTTTTTGTCAGCTAAATGAAGGCCCCATTACAAACCTAAAAATACCTATTGCTTCTTGGTGAAGAGTTGTCAATATTAATGGAGAATGACAAGAACAACTTATGGAGTTTTAAACTCAAAAGTTAAACATGTTCTATTAGTTGCATGAATTCATTGAAGTCACAAAGTGATTGAATGACAATGGCTATATCTTTTGCACACACAAGAGGAACCAAGAGTGAGTTACAACAATGTTTGAGTTGAAATTTTAGACATATAAAACATTTTAAACCTTTCTCTTGAGCCATATTTATATGAAATCTTTTAAGGTCTTTGAGAATTGAACTTGATCAGTGTTTGTATTGATGTTTTCTCCAAATGTTTAATGTTAAGTTTTAGTTTTTTTAGTTTTGTTTCACTAGAGGACTAACAAAATAGTAAGTTTGGGGGTATTTGATAAGTAAATTTTATTCACTTCTATTATATATCTTTTGAGCTTTTCATTGATTTTTTCTTGAGAATTTTCTTGGTAGATTTTTGTCTATTGGTGTGTTGTTTATAGGTCATTAGTAGTGGAAGAAAAGTGGAGGAAAACATATCAAAATGGAAGAGGAAAGACGGGTCATGCAAAGGAGTTAGAAGTGAAGGAATACAAGTTGCTAGAAATAGTTTTGGGTGCCATAGAGCCCAAGAGAAGAGGAAATGTGTAGATTTTGGACATTAGCACCCACAGTGCTGCCTGGAAGTGAACTTTGTCAAAAACATAGGCACCATAGTGCCCAAATGGCTTTTGGAGAATGCATGTTATAGAATGATGGGTGCCATAATGCCCAAGCTGGCTACCATAGCACCCAGACAGTTCAGAAGACTTTTGTATTTTTTGTAGTTTTATTACTTGCATAACCTATGTCCTAATCTATGTGGAGGTGCACTTAAACCCTACTTTCAGATTATAAAAAGGAATTTTTATATAAGAGAAAGGGCTTTTGGGCAAAAGAGAAGCAAGGGAGCAATAGAAAGAGGAGAATCAAGTTCTATAACATGTCAACCATGAAGAGTGTTCTTATTATTTTTACAATGAACTAATTTTTTTTCTAGGGTGACGATATAGCCCTCACAGATATTCTATGTCAATTAAGGATGTTAATTAATCAATTCAATATTATCTTATTTCATTCATTATATTTATTGCAATTGTTTGATTTATTTAATTATTTGATAACCAATTTTATGAATTAAATTGATGAAACACTCCACTCCTGGGGCGCTACCCTCTCATATTCCAGAGAAGGATTCTAACATAAAACTAATAGTCTCCCTTAAAATATGAGGATTTTGCACATGTCCAACATTTTTCACAAAACATCATAACTACAATCTCTTATATAGCATTGCTAAAATTTACAATACACACCCATACTATGCCTAAAATCACAAGTCGCATTGCAATGGCAAATGACATAACTAGACATCCACACATATCAAATACATTCTATCACTATGACATGCCAATATTGTTATTTCATACATGATTTAATATACATCATAACTTAAATCCTTATCAGAATTACAAATTCACAATTGATTTTCACCCCAATTTCATTGAAGCATCAGAAAGGGCATCCCCAACCCCTAGTTGGGCTCCATCATCTGATCTGTCAACTAAAAGATCACAAATAAATTGACATGAGTTTGGGAAAACTTAGTAAGTGGGAAAATAGAAAAAAATATAAACAATTCAATGAAATAACATGCTTAAAATTGAGACACATACAAATCCATGGCAATGTTGAATTTTATGATAATACAACATGTACCCATGCTTATAATGCATACACTCTCATCATCTAGGCTTATGGCCAATCTCATGCTCAACTTATATTCATCACCCAGACTTATATACCACCTTATGACCCTGGCATCCTCATCCATATACATTCATAATCACCATATCAGCCTTGTCATCAAGGCATTCTCATCCATATACATTTATCATCATCATATCATTATTAAGACGCATTCTATCTCAGAATTTTTAGCAAACCATCCTCATAATCAAGACGTCATTGGCAAATCATCCTCATTATACATTGTCATCATCCACATTCTCACAATTAAGACTTATCGAGAACAAAGACCCAACTCTCTCCTCTCTTCAATGTGCATTAGTCCCTTCCTAAACCCTTGGCTAGAAGCCTGCCAGGTCCACAACAGCTTTACTATTGCCCTCCATGGCACCCTGCCCTCATTGCACCATAGGGATCCCAGGTTCACCCACTATATCAACTAAGGAGACCGAGTATAGAGAAATCACAAATTATAGGGCCTCATAGCCCATATATGAGACTTACTCATAAGTCACAATCCTTACTATGAAAATATTAGATACCATGCCACCTAGGCATTCATGCTACCATGGCACATACACACCCCATGGGTGTCACATCAAGTCCAAGCTAGGCATCAACCGCACCAAGACGTATCCACAACCCATGGGCATCACATCACATCTAAGCCATCTAAACCTCATATGTGTCACATCACATCTAGGCCATACAGGCCATTCACACCACACAGGTATCTTATCATAATCATGCCATCCAAGCATAATCATAACATATCACATCATCTTCACACCACATATCTATATCACAATTCATATCACAATTACACCATCATACCGGTCCTCTACCATGCTTCCAAGGCAATACTCCACATAGTACATAACACAATTACATATCCTATGAACATATGGTCAAATCCAAATTTCAAAATAAACACATAGAAATCATGCCTGTATATAAAATCATGGGATGTTCATCATTCCATTAGTTCACTCACTCACATAATGAAGTAAACAACATTCTATGCAAAATCTTCAAATGCTCATCATCCCCATCAATCCACACATCTACATAGTGTAATGCACATCATTCAACATAATTATGGAATATTCTTTATCCCTATCAATGCACACATTCATGTAATATTAAGAACATCATTTTAGATAAAATCAGGGGATACTCACTATCCCATCATCCACACATCTACACACTATAAAAAACATCATTATATACACAAGCACGGGATACTCTCTATCCCAAGCAATCCACACGTTCACATTTTCATAGTAAGAAGAAAATCTTATTATACTTACTATCCACTTCAATCAACACATTACCACATGTATAACCAAAATAAGAATCATGGGATATTCGCTATCCTCAGCAATTCATACATATGTAATAACAAAGAATTAGGGGACACTCACTATCCCCATACATCCATACATTTACACACATGTAACGGAAAGGAGCCTGTTAGTATAAACACATAGTTTCAATGACAAACAAAACTTGATTAAAGATTATGTACTACTGGTTGTTGCCAAGCTTTTAGTATGTAGAATCAAGTTGTAAGCCTTATGAAAAAATGAGCATAGAAAATATATTTTAAGGCATCAAGGCTTGGGGGAGCACAAAAGCAAAAGATGAAGTACCATTATAGACAAAGCTCAAATGAAAAGAATTTAACTAAGATTCCATTTATCTGTCGAAGTGGAGATTATATCTGATGAATGCAAAGTAGCATACTTTCTCTACCATAAGTGAGCCACAATCAAGCCAATAATTGTTTGATTAAAACAGACAGGTGGAGAAGTGAAGGTCATCTGGCAGAGCAAAGAAGTTCGTCTGGTGGAGCAAAGATGTTTGTCTGTACATCTAAACTCATCTACTATCTACAACTAACAATTCAATAGATAAAGCGGTGAAGAAAATTCATCTATGCCTCAATGATTAGTCTGTTACTTATAACAGACAATCCAATAGATGAAGCAATGAAGAAAATTCATTTGCGCTCTAATAGTATATTTGTTACTTACAACAGATAACCCAACAGACAAAGAGCTGAAGAAAATTTGTCCGTGCTCCAATGAATCTATCTGTTACTTACAACAAACAACTCAACAGATGAAATAGTGAACAAACAAATCAGTTGTGCTTCTACAATTCAACAGACAATCCATAAGATGAAGTTCTAAAAAGGAAAATTTGTCTGTACTTCTAAGATTTGTCTGTTACTTATGACAGACAATCCAATAGATGATGTGATGAAATGGAACCTCCATGATTTGTTTGCCACTTAGGATGGACAAACCAGAAGATGAAGGGACTTTATTTGATGAATAGCTAGACAGCTAATTTATCTATTATAAGTAAAGACAAATAATGGGTAAATGAAACGGTGGTCTCCATTCAGCATTAATGACACCCTTTCTAAATTGATGAAAGAATTAACCATTACAGCAACAACTTGACCAATGCTTATTAAAAATCTGAAAATTATCTTCTCAAAGGTTAGCTATAGATGAGGATTAAGCAGAAGTTAAAAAATTCAAATATTCTAATAGAATGGTCTTTTGTCATTAATGGAGTTCACCTATCACCAATAGATGGAATTCAAATTAGCTATAAATGAAGCATCGTTGGAGCAAGAGAGGGCAACTAAGTATCAAGGAAAATATTCAAAAAATTCTCTTGAGAGCATTTACTAATCTAAGCCAAAAATTTTTGCAATCCTTCAAAAGCCAAGAGCCTTGCATTCAAAACTTCCTTAATTCTCTTTGAAAGCTCCCAACCACCTTTTGGGAAGATCATTTACTTCCGCATTTAATTTTCAGAAACCTTCCCTTGTGCTTACTAAGAAATACGTGTGCTTCAACTTATGATATTCATTCTTTGTAAATTCCTTGAGCTAGTCATTGAGACTAGACTCAAGAAGAGTTATGACTATCATAATGCAGACAAGAGCTATTTGTTTATGCCCTCTAGAGTCAGAATCTAGAAGAGTATGGGAGCATTATAATCACACCCTCTAGAGCTAGAATTTAGAAATGTGCTTAAAGCACTATTGTAATTATGCTATTGGGAATAGTAGAACCAAAGACACTAAGAGGAGTGTTCTTGGAAGAGTGGAGTAAAGTGTTTACTCGAACCACTACAAAAATTTGTGTCTTATTTACGTGTGCATTGGTTGATTGAGTGATTAGATTGATTCCTAGAGGGATGTTTAATCCTAAAGGGGTTGAGCAATTTTTTAATTACCCAATTCACCCCTCCCCTCTTGGGTTTTTGCATAATCTTTGGGACCAACAGGGCCTGCTTACATTACTTGAGACAATTTCACAACTCTTCAAGTTCCATAACTTAGTTTCCCATCAATGCTCCAATGGCCCTACACATATCAAATGCACCAATATTCAATCTTACATATGTTTCAAATGGGAAATTCTAATAAATTCAAAAAAGTAAATGAAACCCACCTAAGCATCTCATTAAATTTATTTTTTTATCCATCATTTAATTAATTTTTTGACAAATGTTGTAGGTGGAAAGCATCACTAATCTCAATTTGAGATCCCGTATGCTCCAAATTTGGGGGTTATCACTTAAATCACAATTCTAGTGGTTTCTTCACTTGATAAACCACTTAAGGTTTAATTATCATCCATAAATATTACTTCACTAATTTTCACAATTAGGTAAGCTTGACAAACATAGAACAACCCTTAAATAATCATTATAAACTTGATTCACTTGGTGATAAAAATTCAGCTTTGTACCCTTTTCAAGTTATCAAATGGAGGGTTCTAAAATATGATTTCAACATGGAAATTATCATGATTCAAAGGGTATAATCCTAGCTATTTTCTCTTCCATTTCATGCATCATTTAAAGCTAAATAATTGTCATGTTTTGGTAGAAAATCTGTTCATGTAGCTGTCCATTTAGGGAGTTGTTTTCCAATGCATTTCAAGTGCAACTTTTCACTTCAATGAACCCCTATTGTTGCCCATAATTCAACCACTCCCAAGTCATTCATTTCGTGCATCACATACCTTGTTTTAGGGGCTGCTTAATGGCTAATTAGGGTTATAACCAAACCATCCATTTATACTTTGCTTCTCATTAAGATATTTCATCAAATATGTTATGTGCATCACTAGATCTATAAATTTTCAACAACATGTATCATGTTCCATGCATTTTCAACAATATATAATCTATATTTAACATAATTATCACCACAATGTCATTATAAATAGCTTGATTAAGCTCCAAATAATCCAATCTCGCTACCCATCAACACCATTCAAGCATTTCATCAAATACCCCAATACCTCAATTGCATGCTTCACTCTTTCAATTATTAGCAATTTACACTATGATTCATGAGTTTTCAGCTATATTGATTCAAAGTTTATGATAATTAAACATATAATATCATCATACATGAACAAATTTACCCCCTAATTCATCCAATTAACTAGCCAATTTGTCCATCATGCCAATTTCCATCTCCACGCTCAAATTGGTTGTTGTCCACTTCATGGGCAGCAACAATCACATGATTATCAAGTCCAATTTCCCTCAAGCATTGCAATTTGATGTGAAGGACATTTCCCCCATGGAAATCAAGATCAAGACATGCATTTCCCCCATGAACAGGTCATGAATTGCCCAATTACAACCCTAAATCATATTTGAAAAGAATCAATTGGGGAAAAGCATTTACCATTTTCCAGCAACAAAATGGGGAGAAAATAGGTTTTTCCTCCTATATCATGTCCAAACAAAAGAAATATAGCTCTCCAATTCGTGGATGATCCAATGCATGTGAAAACATAAATTTTTTGAGAAAAATCCCATTGAAAATGAGGATGTGAGGAGTGGTATGAGTTCTCTTGGGTGAGAGAGGGAAATAGGGTATGGATGGGTTGTTTTGGAGATGGTGGAGCCCATAAGGTGTTGTAGTTTATGGTGCTCCAACAGTGCAACTTGCTACTACATGCATGCAACATCATTTTTCATTAATAATTGCTTGGATATAATGTTTAGCTTATTTTTTAACCACTCCCTCTCATATCACATTAATTTCCATTACTCATGACTCACTCTCATAGTTACATTAAATCACAAAATTAATCCCTCATAATTTAATAAATTCATATGTATATGATAAGCTCATAATTTATCATATTTTAGATACCAAAATGCACATATTTTGATCCTTAATGGATATGATTTAATTGATTTATAATGATATTTGATTAAATATTACATTTAATGGATTTATTTGTGTCATAGGTTAATTTGGTGGAATTGAGGTTAATTTGGGCAAAAATAAGCTATTTTTGGCAAAGCAATCTTCATTGGGACAAACACCACTGTGGAAGCATTCATCTTAGCCCTTGATTAAGCATTAATCATGTTGGTAAAGTAGGATTATACATTTGATTATGAAGTGGACAACTAGTAGACAGATTGCTAGATGGACGATGGAGATCAATTGCTTGAAGATGAAGTTATTACTTCGATTGCAATTCAATTAAAACTTCCACATACTATTTTCAAAGTAATTTTGTAAGTTTTAATCTGAATTTTATGCAAACTAGATGGTGGATGAGTGTACTATAATTTAATTGAAGGACTTCTATTTTTGGATGACTTCTATCATAAGAAAAAATTGCAATATTTTAGTAGAAGTTTAAGGAAGATTTTTTGGCATGGATAAAGGCTTATTTAAAATATGTGTTAAACATAAAAGTTGTATTCCTTTCAATTATATATATAAAAAATTAAAAATCACATAATTTGGATTTAGTATGAGGAAGTTATAGCCAAAATACTAAAACTGTCTCTAGAGATTTTCTGAATGCATTGTGCTCTAATAGGTGTTACTTTAAGGCATATTTTGGCATATATGAAGGATGATTCAGAGAAAGTATTCAACAAAAAAGATGTAGATAGTGTAAGTATAATTCAATCAATTAAAAATCATATGATTTGGACATTATATGAGAACTTTATGATGAAAATACTAAAATTGCTCCTAATGGACAGACTTTTTAGTGCAAGAGAACCATAAATTGGGTTATTTAAAGGGGTTTTAAGATAGAAATAAGGATACTTTTGCAATGAGACAAGAAAGAAGAGCTTTGAAGTAAGGGAGATCATTTGAGAAAGCTTCTACAACTTGAATATTCTGTTTTCTTTCTAGTTCATCTTTTGTATTTGAATAAACAATCAAAATTTGATTATGAGAATATTTATTAATTACTCAATTTATTTTAATGCAATTATGATGTTTTAATTTTTTTATCTAGGGTTAGATGGATCCTAGCAAATGAATCTTGTGTTGATGTTTGATTTTTGAGTTTAATTATCTTATTATTTATTGTTTCTTCTTTTCTAAGCTTAATGTGTGCATGTGATTAGCTACCATGTGTATGATCTGATATTTCTAATTCATACTCAAGAGAAAAAAATTAGGGTTAGACTCATGAATTACAGAACATATAATGCAATCAAGTCTAAAGATAGTCATTGCACATGTGCAATGCATGTGAGTATGACCTTGCAAGGGCATATATTACATATGAATGCCTAAACTTAATGGGTTTATTAATTTAAATTTTCATAGTGAAATAGTAGATAACTTCAATAGGCACATCTATCATAGCACTTGAGAAAGGGTGGTAGATACTTTAGTACATCCGATTGACAATGAGATCAATGATAATTTACTCAATACAATTCATCAATACAAGTGGATTTGCTAGGCGAAGTTGAATCCCTAGATATTTCATCCATTGATTTTTCTACCTATGCTCTCATGAGTTATTAACTCCATTATTTTATTTAGATATAGTTCTTATATCATTTGCTCCAATTCACTTAATCAAATAATATTGATTGATATAAGTTTGGTACTTAGTGTATAACAACCTAATTCCTCATGAGAATGATACTCACCTCACCCCATCTATATTAATTTTGACTGTGTATACTTGCACAAGACCCAACAAGCTTTTGGTACTATTGTTAGGGAAACAATGAAGTTATACACTAATATTAATACTAATCAAGATTGGTATTATTTTAGTTTTTTATTTTTGCTTAGCTTCTAGTTTATATGTTTAGTTTGACTCTTAGGCTTAGTTTGTTTGAATTCTAGATTTAATTTGTTTCTATTATTTTCTTTGTTCAGAGAATGGTGTATGGTACAAAGTCAGCAAGGCAATCTAGCTGAATTTGACCTAGAAATTGATTGTGCCTATAAAAGAAGACTAAGAGAACAATTAAATCTAATTGAAAATATGGAAGAAGTAGTTGTAGCTAAAAATCCATGCGGCCACTTAAGGGATTATGCTGCTTTAACTATTTAGGGACAAACATCATGCATCAAAAGACCTGTAGCTCAAGCCAATAATTTTGAAATCAAGCCATCTCTCATTCATATGCTTTAGCAATAAGTGTAATTCAGTGGACTTCCAAGTGATGATCCAAACTGCCACATAGATGCTTTTCTTGAAATTTGTGATACAATCAAATATAATGGAGTTTCTGATGATGCAATCAGGTTAAGGTTATTTCCATTCTCTCTAAAGGACAAAGCTAATAGTTGGCTTTTTTCTCTTTCTATAGGCTCAATCACCACATGGGATGCTATTGCATGCACAAAAATTTCTTGGTAAGTTTTTACCTCTTTCAATATCTGCTAAGATGCGTAATGATATTACAACTTTCATACAGATGGACAATGAATTACTATATGAGGCATGGGAGAGATTTAAGGACTTGCTAAAGAGATGCCCACATCATGGACTACCCGTATGGATGTAGGTACAAACATTTTATAATGGGTTGGTCCAAATTTTTGTTCTATGATTGATGCAGTTGCAGGAGGATCATTGAATACTAAAATTCTAAAAGAAGCTTACAAACTATTGAAGGAGATTGTATTAAACAACTATCAATGGCCTATTGAGAGGGTATCATTAAGGAAACTAGTTAGATTACATAAGGTGGATGCTCTCATTGCACTCAATGCACAGTTTGAAGCATTGAATTGAAAGATAGACAACATGAATGCTTCAGCAATGAAAATTTAAGAGTAACTTATGATTTTTGTGGTGAAGGACCTACTAGCATAGACCATCAGGTAGGCAATACTTGTGAATAGCCTAATGAACAAAATGCTAAATTTCTTGGTAACTTTAACAGGTCGTAGAACAATACCCCTAGCAACACGTACAATTATGGATGGCAAAATCATCCAAATCTTTCATGGAGTAATCAAAATATGATGAAGGCACAATCAGGATTCATGCAACCAAAAGAGAAGAGACAATCTAGAAGATATTCTCAACAAATTTGCTAGCAACACTCAAAACTTCATGAATAACACTCAAGAATTCATGTACAACAAAGACATGAGGTTTCAAAATCAAGAGGCATCAATCAAAAATTTTGAGATGCAAGTTGGATAGTTGGAAAATCTATTGTCAGGAAGACAACAAGGTTCTTTACCCAGCAATACAGAGAAAAATTCAATTGAATAGGTAAAAGTTGTAACCCTACGAAGTGGTAAGTAAGTGGGAGAAAAAGATCTTCATCAAGAGAATCCCAAGGAAAAACAAGAAGAAATTGTTAAGCAATCATAAGAGGTAAGGAGTAAACTATTTCTAGACAATCCAAGCCATATGTGCATTCGATTCCTTTTCCTCAAAGACTTCATCAATATAATATGGATAAGCAATTTTTTGGGATTATTTAAAAATTTGCATATTAACATTCCTTTTGCAGATGCCTTAGCATAGATGCTCAGCTATGCAAAAATCTTAAAGGAGATCATAGCAAATAGAAGAAAGTTAGAGGATTATGAAACTGTGAAGTTGAATAAGAAACGTTCAGCTACTTGCAAAACAAACTATCATAAAAGATGAAAGATTGAGAGAGTTTCACTATCCCTTTCACTATTGGTGGTACTTATTTTGAAAAGGTATTGTGTGATTTGGGTACAAGTATTAATTTAATGCCTTTTTCTATTTTTAGAAAATTAGGATTGGGATTAGGAGATGTGAAAGAAACCATAGTATCACTTCAATTAGTTGATCACACAATTAGACATCCAAGGGGTATTGTGGAAGATGTTTTGGTAAAAGTTGACAAGTTCATCTTTCCTGCAGATTTCATGGTTCTTGACAAGGAGGAAGACCAACATATTCCACCCATCTTCAAGAGACCATTTCTAGCTACTAGACGAACATTAATTGATGTACAAAAGGCCGACCTCACAATGCATGTCTTAGACAAGGAAGTTAAATTAAATATTTTTAAAGCTATGAAACTGCCTAAGATTTCAGATGACTGTTTTAGGGTTGATGTAGTGGAACAACTTGTGGAAGAACATGTAACAATTAACCAGCCCACCAACACAATTGAAGCAGGAGATTAGTCTCATGAGCAATATAACATATTGGAGGTATTGAATCACTCTATGACTGGACACCGAAGCACTCCATTGATGAACCATTGAACCTAGAGTTGAAGTCTTTACCACTACATCTCAAACATACATTTTTGTGGGACTGACCAATGCAATTACTATATGAGTAGGAATATGCCTTTAGTTGGACAATGGATGACATGAAGGGGATCAACTATGTTCCATGTATGCAAAAATTCTGAATCAAAACTGACAAAGCAGGAGAGAAATTTAAAGTGAATGCATGAAAATGTATCAAACTCAAGCTAGGAACTATAAATCAGAACTACTTATTTTCCCTTCTATTTTAGTATTTTTAATTTTGTTTAGCTTTATTTTGTTTTCTCATTTTGCTTAGGTTCTTTTTGGTTTTTTCTTAATCTCAGATAATTTCTCCTAGCAACCATCACCTATTTGATAAATTCTTGTCCACCATTAGAGGAGAATACATGATAACACAACATCACTCCATACAGGGAAGCCCTCAATCTTAACTTTCTTTCATTCTTTCACATTGAGGATAATGTTCAGTTTAAGTTTGGGGGTATATTATATTTAAGGACTTTCATTCAGTTTTAGGTAAAAAAAATTTGAATTTAGGTATACTTTTCCAATGAGCTTCAATTTTTAATAACTTACTTAAGAAAATAAAAGAGTAGTTTGTGCTAAAACATTTAAACTGAATAGGATTCTCTCTTGATGATCATTAAAATATGCTTAGTTTTTTATTGCCATTACACATGATTCAGAAGGAAGGATAGATGATACTTTGTGATTGCATGATTCTTGTGATAAGCCCTATTTCATGAATGATGATTTTTGAGCACATTATGTTATGATCATGTGAAGTGTATGTGGATTAGTTGATGATTTTGTGAATTTAGTGACACATTTTAATTGACATAAGCATGCTAGAACTTGTTTAATTATTCCTCGAGTCGAAATCCTAGATAACATGTGTATTTAGAAGTGATTTAGACATTTTTTGCTCAGTTTGAGCCTTTTAAGCTAACCTAGAACATCATGTCACTAGTGTCCCCATTGAGCCTTAATTAAATAATCACATGTGTAATGAATGTGACAGATTATCATACAATTTTCTTTCTTTAGCCTCATCATCCATACCTTTTAGCCTGGAAAACCATAGTTGACCTATTAAGAGACCTATTTTATGCACATGGTTGTTAAAGAGGTATAAGAGTGCAAAAAAAATGAAGATAAGTTTGGAGGTGGTAAAAAGAAGAATGCCACAAAGAAGTAAAAAGACAAAAGAAAAGAATTAAGTAAGAAATCAATTTATAATTGGAGGGACCACATCTCCATGAACCCGAAAGAAAAAAAGTTTGGGGGTGTGATAGTAATACAATCCATAATTGGGGGGGATCACATTCCAAAGAACTTGACAAAAAACTAGTTTGGGAGTGTGGTAGTAATAAATCCCATAACAATAAAAATAAGTAGAGAATACCCCAAGCAAAAAGTTAAGAGAGTGAATATTCATGTGTAATGATAATTATGACATCTTATTTTGTGAACCCTTATCCTTTTGTTAGCTAAACGCACAGCCCCATTACAAGCTTAACAAAGACCTATTGATCCAAGTGAATAGAGTTATCTACATTAGTGGAGGGGGATAATGAATATCAAGCTTATGGAATGTTTTATGAAAATCATTAAAATCACCATATTGCATATTGTGGATTGAAAAGCATGCATGTAGCATGATATTGACAAAGCACAAAGACACACACACACATTCTTACTTCATGAAGGGATTGATGAAGCATGAGTTTCATGAGATTACATGGCAAGTGTCTTGAATGTTTTTTAAGTTATGTGTATATGGGCAATTTTTCTGGCATGTTCATGATTGATTAAGAGAGACTATCCTAACTGTTTCATTAGTTTGGTTACTATTTTGCTTGAGGACAATCAAAAGCTAAGTTTGGGGGTATTTGATAAGCTCATAATTTATCATATTTTAGATACCTAAATTCATATATTTTGATCCTTAATTGACATGATTTAATTTATTTATAATCATACTTGATTAAATATTGCATTTAATGGATTTATTTGTGTTATAGGTTAATTTGGTGGAATAGAGGTCAATTTGGGTGAAAACATGCTATTTTTGGCAAAGCAATCTTCATGGAGACAAACACAACTATGGAAGCATTCATCTTGTCCCTTGATTAAGCATTAATCATGATGGTCAAGTGGGATTATGCAGCTAATCAGGAAGTGGACAGCAAGTAGACAGATTGCTAGATGGACCGTGGAGATCAATTGCTTGAGGATGAAGTCATTACTTCGATTGCAATTGTATTAGAACTTCCACACACTATTTCCAAAGCAATTTTAGAAGTTTTAGTCTGAATTGTATGCAAATCAGATGGTGGGATGAGTGTGTAGCAATTTAATTGAAGAAGGACTTCTATTTTTGGATGCTTCATGCGTAAGAAAAAATTACAATATTTCCATGGAGGGTTAAGGAAGCTTATTGTCATAAATAGAGGCTTATTTCAAAAAAGTGTTAAACATAAATTTGTGTACCTTTCAATTATTAAACTAAAAAATCAGAATCATAAGATTTTGAGTTAGTATGAGGAATTTATAGCTACAATACTACAATTGTCTCTAGAGAGTTTCTAAATACATTGTGCATTGATAGGTGTTATGTTAAGGAAGATTTTGGAATATATGAAGGATGATTAAGAGAAGGTATTAAACATAAAAGATGTAGATGGTGCAATTATATTTCCAATGAATGAAGAATCATATAATTTGGACATCATCTGAGAAGGTTATGATGAAATACTAAAACGACTCCTAATGGATAGACTTTGTGTGTGGAAAGATGATATTTTTGAATTTTAATATTTTTATGTGCAAAACCATTTGGGAAATCCATGTGGAAGTGAAAGAGAACCATAAATTGGGTTATTTTAAGGTGTTTTAAGATAGAAATAGGGCAACTTTTGTAAGGAGACAAGGAAGAAGAGCTTTGGAGCAAGGGAGATCATTGGATAAAGCTGTTACAATTTGAATATTTTGTTTTCTTTCTAGTCGATCTTTTGTATTTGAATCAATATTCAAACATGTATTATGATGATGTTTATTAATTAATCAATTGTTTCTAATGCAATTATGATATTTTAAATTTATTTTATCTAGAGTTAGATCCTAGCAATGAATCTTGTATTGATGTTTGATTTTTGAGTTTAATTATCTTCTTCCTCATTGTTTCTTCTTTTCGAAGCTTAATATGTGCATATGATTAGCTACCATATGTATGATCTGAGATTTCTAATTTATACTCAAAGATATGAATTAGGAATAAACTCTTGAATTGATGAACATATGATGCAATGAAGTCTGGCTATAGCCATTGTACATGTGCAAGCTGTGTGAGTATGATCTTGCAAGCACAAATATTATACATGGATGCATAAAATTAATGCGTTTATTGATTTGGATTTATATAAAGACATAGTAGATCACTTCAATAGGCACACCTATCATAACACTTGAGAAAGGGTGGTAGATACTTCAGTTCATCTAATTGACTAATGAGAGGAATGATAATTTACTTAATGCAATTCATCAATACAAGTGGATTTTCTAGGTGAAGTTGAATCCTTAGAT
Organism: Pouteria campechiana; assembly: GCA_036873735.1. Classification (NCBI taxonomy): domain Eukaryota; kingdom Viridiplantae; phylum Streptophyta; class Magnoliopsida; order Ericales; family Sapotaceae; genus Pouteria; species Pouteria campechiana. The sequence continues at coordinate 18,701 of JAYJMB010027785.1, forward strand.
ATTTCATTCATTGATTTTTCTAATTTTTCTCTTGTGATTTGTTAACTCCATTTTTTTGTTTAGATTTAGTTCTTATATCATCTACTACAATTCACTCAATCAAATAATACTAATTTGATATAAGTTTTGTATTTAATGTGCAACAACCTAATTCCTCATGGGAATAATATTCAACCCCCCTCATCTATATTACTTATGAATGTGTATACTTGCACAAGACACAAAAGCATAAATTTCCCATTTGATAAATTAGAAAAATTTCCTACCTCAAAAATCTGGGGTTTTACAATTGATTATCAGAGACATGGTTATAGTAGATGCCTTATGTTAAACCATGTGATAACTTTCTTGAATGAATGAATAGATGGTTATGATAGATGCCTTATGCTAAACTACTCTATTTAGTTCACTAAAGTTCTTTTGATCTTAATTGATTTTTAACTTTGATTAAACTACACACCATAGGTAATTTGATGGTTGAAATTTCTTAATTTAAACCTTCATTCTTAATGGTAATAATGATATATTGGATAGAACAAACCCAAGATAATGAATTGAAGAAAATATCCCAATGATATAGGATATATAAATGAGTGGTGAAATTTGATCCCTAGACACTTGCATCTTAAGAAGTTTCTTTTTCATCATTGATTATTTTAATTATTTTATGAGAATTTTAGAATTTGATTTACTTAGTTCACTTATCATCTTGTTGATTTAGGATTGCCCACTTAGTATTAACTAAGTTAATTTGAATTAGTTTGATCTATTCTCTATGGGATTGACCCTTGTTTTTTCACACTATACTTCGGTAGACTTTTGCACTTGCTAGAAATTAGAATTTGACCATCTATCCACCTCAAAACCTCTTGAGTTATTACACATGGTCTTTTTTAGACCTACACAAACTAGAAGTTTGAGTGGAAAATAGTACGAGTATGTAACTATTGATGACTTCTCAAGATATCCTTAGGAACTATTTCTAGGTGGAAAAGATCAATGTTTTGAGATTTTTAAGAAAATTTATCATAAAGTACAGAATAGAAGGGGAATACAAATTCTTTCAATTTGAAGTGGTTATGGTAGAGAATTTTACAATAGTCAATTCATAAATTTTTTGATGAACTTGGGATAACTCTAACTTTTCAACACCTAAGGATCCATAACAAAATGGAGTAGTTGAGGGGAAGAATAGAATTTTGATTGAAATGGCAAGAACCATATTGATTTATGCCAATCTTTCTCATAGATATTTGACAAAGGCAATAAATACTACATGCTACAATATCAACTGAGTTTATATATGCCTAATTTTAAAGAAAACTCTATATAAATTATGGAAGGGTAGAAGGTCAAACATTGCATATTTTCATTCCTTTGGTTGTAAATGCTTTATTTTTAATGATGGAAAAGATGACCTTAGAATGTTTGACAAGAAAAGTGATGAAGGCATATTTCTAGAGTACTCTTCTTCTAGCAAAGCATACCGAATCTACAAGCAAACATACTATTGGTCCCTTTGGCATGGCTCAACCCAAGAGGGGAGGGATGAATTGGGTTTATAAAATTTTCTTTCTTGAACCCCGATTAATCAAATTCCTTCTTTTAAATGATTTGTTAGATATTGAGTAATGGAAAATAGAAAGCAAACAAATAAATTAATCACAAATAGTAGGCATGATGTATATTGGATTAGGACAACCAACTTACTCGACTCTTCCAATCACACACCCCCTATGTCTTAGGTTTGACTATATCAATCACAATACAACTAGTGCCGCTACACTTTTCTTGATTCCAGCTCAAGGGGGCATAATAAAATCCAACAAGTGCATTATGAGACAAATTCCAATACAGTTCTTCTTCTTGAGATTGGTCTCCAATACCAAATAAAGGAAATAAACAAATAGAAATGACAAAGAAAGAAATCACACTTTGAATGTGTTTCTTTGAAAGTGAAGGGGAAGCTTTGAGGGGAAGCTTTGGTAATAGTCAAAGCTTTCTTTTATGCAAATGATCTTCCCTTTGTGTTGTTGTAGAAATCCTTGAATGAGAATGATGAAGGTCGAAAGCTTTGGCTTTAAGTTACAAAACGATGTGAATGTTCAAGACCAATTAAATCCTTGCAATCTCTCTTGAATCATTGTTCTTAATTTGTAAACTATTTTTCTTTTATGGTTCTTCATCAATTTCTAGTTGTTGGAGAATATGGGGGAAGATTTCAAGGCATTTCAACAACTATATTTTTGACCGTTGAAACGGGAAGTGCATCGTAGGTGCCTCGGATATCAGCTAAGGTTGATTTTGCCAAAACATCTCTCAAGCCAAGTTATTAGTCATTGGTAAGTGGTAGGCATAGGAGACTCCCAATTGGCAAGTGATATTGCAGGAGGCTCCCAATGGCAGGTGGTATGTGTAGGCAATATCATAGGAGGCTCCAAATTGTAGGCGAATGGTGCCTATATACTTCAACTTGCTAGAAACTAGTAGGCGATATGTACAGAAGGCTCTCGATGGTAAGCGATATGGCAAGCGATATCACAAGAGGCTCCTGTACTATAAGAGATATGCTTGTACTTAGAATTTTTTTACACTTTTTAGCATATTAGTCCATTTCAAGCATATATTGACCCAAATCATGATAAGTTGAGTTTAATGCAAGTTAGATCATTTTAATTTCTCCCTTTTCAAATGATTTAGAAAACCATAAAAATATTTATATTGAACACAAGTTGATAACCCATGTAAGTTCATGTTTCATTTATTCCGTTGGTTTTTTTGTAATCAATGGGTAAATTTTACACATGTTAGTAACATCCATCCACTCATCATATATTTGAAGTCTTAATATCATTGCAACTATTATATTTAATATAGGTTGATCATTCTTAAACCATATTGCTTTGCATTCTAATTCATATACATTTATATGTTGCAAGATGAATTCTTCCACAAATATCTCTTTTAAATCTTAGCAAAACTTCATTAGCTTAGTTTAAGTCTTACACAAATTTTGTTGTCATCAAAACTATACACCTAGACTCAATAATGTCCCTTCTTTTAATGATGATAGAAATTGATAACTTGAGATAATAAAAATAATTCTAATGAACTAATTGCAAACATGTTACAGATTTTCCTAACGCAAGTGCATGTATCATTAACAAGTAATAAAGTGAAAGTAGAGGTCATTCCCACAAGGACTATGGTTACCAAATACCAAATTACTGTAACTTTGAATTTTGTTTAAACAATCGAATGATGGAAATGAGAGAGAAAAGAATGTTGACATGGATTCGATGACAAATAAAACTTGATTAAAGATTATGTACTAATGGTTGTTATCAATATTTTAGTATGCAGAATCAAGTTGTAGATTTTAAAGAAAAATGAACTCAAAAAACATATTCTATGGTGATAAGGCTTGAGCAAGTAAAGAAGCAAAAGATAAAGTGTTGTAACAAACAAAGCACGAATGAAAAAGACTCGACTGTTTCTATTAGTCTATCAAAGTGGAAGATTATATCTGATGGATGCAAGATAGTATACATACAATAGACTTCATCTATCATAAACAAGCCACTGTTAAGCTAATGGTCATCAGATAAGCATAAGGCGAAAGAAGTGAAGATTTTTTGGTAGAACAAAAAACTTCATCTGCCATTAACAAACAAAGTGGAGAAGCAATGATTGTATGGAAAAGCAAATATTTAGTCTATCATAAGCGAGCCAATGATAGTTTGCTATTAAAAAACAAAGTAGAAGAAGTAATGACCATTTGGTAAAGTAAAGAATTCATCAGTGATTGTCTATACTCAATAGACAAAGTAGAGAAATATTCCATCAGACAAAGGCATGAACAAAACCGGTCTGCGCTCCAACACTCCATCTATTACTTACAACAGACAATTCAATAGATGAAGCGCTGAAGAAATATGACATTTGTGCTTCTACAGTTCAATAGACAAACCACAAGGCAAAGCACTTGAACGTATGATTCGTCTAGCAGCAATGGAAAGAATGGTTTGTCTACTACTTATGAAAGATAAAGATGAAGGAAGTTTGTCTCATGAATAGCTGGATAGATACTTCATCTATCATAAGTAAAAGACAAGCAATGGTCAGGATGAATCATTGATCTTTACTTAGCAATAATAACACTTTTTCAATATTGATGAAAAAGTTAGCCATTGCAGCTATATATTGACCAAAGCTTATTAAGAAACCAGAAATCATCTTCTCCAAGGATGGCGCTGTAGGCATTCTAACATACGAGGATTCAACAAAAGTCAGAGAATTCAAAATATGCCAATCAGAATGACTTTTGTCATTAATGGAGCTCACCTACCTCCAATGATTAGAATTCAAAGCAACTATAAATGGAGCATCATTAGAAGCAGGAAGAGGTAACAAAGCATTGAGAAAATTAGTCAAATCTTCTTGATAGCATTTACTGATCTGAGCTAAACCTTATGCAATTCTTTAAGAGTTAAAAGACTTATATTCAAACCTTTCTCAACACTCCTTTAAGGCTCTCAACTACCTTTGGAAAGATCATTTACTTTTGCATTCAACTTTCAGAAACCTTCCCTGTGCTTACTGAGAAATTTTTGTGCTTAAACTTCTGATATTCATCTTTTGTAAAGTTTCTTGAGCTAGTGGTTGTAACTAGGATTAAGAAGACCTGTGACTATTTTAGTATAGAAAACAGTTATTTGTTCACTCCCCCTAGAGCTAAAATCTAGAAGAGTGTTAAGAGTACTATTTATGCCCCTTAGAGTTGGAATCTAGAAGAGTGTTGGGAGCACTATTGTATTTCTACTATTAGGAATAGTAAAACCCATGACACTAAGAGAATAGTGTTCTTGGAAGAGTGGAGTAGATTTTTTACTCAAACCACTATAAAAATCATTGTGCTCATTTACTTAGTTGCTTATTTGTTGATTGAGTGATTGATCGCTAGAGGGACGATTAATTCTAAAGGGATTGAGAAATAATTTTTAAAGAACCCAATTCACCCCTACCCTCTTGGGTTTTAGCCTAACCTTTAGGACAAACAAAGAAATATAAACTCTATAGAAATTAATAAGGGTACAAATCTAAACAAGTGGAGAATCAATGATTAAGAGATCAAGGGTTTTCGAGTTCACCGGATTAATCCTATTCAATTTTATCCAATTCAATCAATAAATGTTCATTCCTATGTTGATAACTAATTACTCTTTTTTCATTAGCAAACTTCCTACATCTCTGTGAAAATGCTAAACTTACCAAGATGTATTAAGACTAAGAAATTCATAGTGTTATACTTGCCTCATTGATACCTCTATTTCATGACAATCTTATGGTATTTAGTCATTGTATAATTCAATTATCACTTCTCAACCTCAAATTGAATCACAAATTATGTAGAAAGGGTCGGAATACTTTCTCAAGTATTAAACTTAGATTAAACACTCAACATAGATAATGAATAAATATCAAACTAAATAAAACTAAATATTCATAATCAGGCTACATCGTTGCCCTAGAACAAAGAGTTTAGCTCATAATGGAACAAAAATAAATCATAAACATTGTCTTAAACATGATTAAGACAAAGAAAAAAAATTTAAGAAAGCACCGAGAATTGATATGCAAAAATTGTCTCGAAGTATCACTCTTTTCTCTTCATGCAATCCCTCTTCCAAGTCTTCTCTTTCCCTAACAAACTCTCTCCCTGTAAAATCACATCCTCCTCTTTTGCAGCTATTTTTCCTTTTATATTAACTGGATTAATTTCACTCCCTTACAAATTAGAAACACCAACTTTCACATAACATCCTAAAACTTCCAAATCTCTATCCACAACATCCATATTTCAGCATCCTGGGTGCTTAGGCGTCCAACAGTTTGCATAGGATAGCACTTTAGTATTTTGGCTATAACTTTCTCATACGATGTCAAAATCATGTGATTCTTGGTGTATTGGAAAGCTAAGAAGATGAGATAAACTTTATGGTGAAAATTTCACTAAATAAGCCTCCATCTATGCCAAAAATTGAGTTCAAGTTACAATTGTTTTATATTCAACTCCATTTTGATAAGTTTTGATACCTAAAACACAAAATAACTCCATTAAGTGCAATATTTAATCAAATGTGGATAAAGTAATGAAATCATGTCAATTAAAAACCAAAATGTATAAATTTAGGTAACTGACTTATGATAAATATGAGCTTATCAAGTACCCTCAAACTTAGCTTTTGATCATCCTTGTGCAAAATAGCAACCATAAACACATGGAACATCATGCATAATCTCTCTCAAGCAACTAAAAACATTATAGATGGATCATACATTTACACATAACTCAAAAATCATTCAAGACACTAGCCAAGTAACTTCATGAACTCATGTTTCATTAATTCCTTCATGAAATGAAATTATGAGTGTGCCTCGTCAATCTCATGCTAAATGCATGCTTTTCAATCAACAATATGCAACTTGATGAATCTAATGATCTCCACAAAATACTCATAGGCTAGCTTTTCATAATGCCTGCCCACTTGGATCAATAGGTGTTTGTTAAGCTTGAATGGGGCCTTGGAATTGACTAACAAGGAATGGGATAAGGATTTCATATAGTAAGAGATCATAAATGAATACGAATGTTCACTCTCTTAACACATTTTTTTTCTTTTTTCATGGGCTGTATTACTACCACACCCTCAAACTTTTTTTGAGTTCATTGGGATATAATCTCCCTAATTGAAGGATGAATCCTTATTGATTCTGTTTCTTTTATCCTTTTTTACCTTTCTTTTTGTCATTCTTCTTTTAGATACCTTCAAACTTATTTTCCTTTGCTCTCTCATACCTCTCTAACAACCATGTGCATCAAGTATGTCTCTAAATAGGTTAAGCGTATTTTTTTAAACTCAAAAGGTTTGGATGATAAGTCTAAAGAAAGAAAAGTTGAATAGTGTCTAGCACGTGCTTTGCATATGCCATTCATTCATTAAGGCTCAATGGGAACACTAGTGAAAGTGATGTACTAGGTTAGCTTGAAAAGCTCAAACTAATCAAAGAATGCCTACATCATTTCCTAGTAAACATGTTATCTCAAATTTTGCCTTGAGGCATAATTAAACAAGTTCTAGCATTCTCATGTCAGTAAAAATATATCATTGAATTTAAAACATTATCAACTAATCCACATACACTTTGCATGATCATAACGTAAGGTGCTCAATACAAATTTCATCATTCATGTAAAAGAAAGGCTCATCACAAGATTCATTAAATCACAAGGTAACACCTATCCTTCCTTCTAAATCATGTGCAATGACAATAAAAAACTGAGCATAGGTTAATGATCATCAAGAGAGAGTCAATCAATCTAACCCATTCAAATTCAACAATTTTGCACAATTGCCCTCGAATTTTCTTGGCCAATTTACCAAAAGTGAAACTTCATTAAAAGAATTATACCTAAATCCAAAAACAATTGCCTAAAAATGAAATAAAACTCCCCAAATACCCCCAAACTTGAACTAAACATTGTCCTCAATGTTAAAAAAATGTATAAAGGAAAACGAAACTTCCTTTTTGGACGTATTATTCTCTGATGGTGGATAAAGGGTGCTTTTGATCATGGAAAGAAACTTTTGATGGCCTTAAGAAGGGATTATCTATGATCAAGAAAAAAGAACTAAAAATCCTAAGAGAGAAGGGATGAGAAGTAGTTCTAATTTATAATCTTTAGCTTGAATTTTCATCACTATCCATTCACTTTAAATTTCTCCCTTGCTTTCTCACTTTTGATGCTAATGTGATGCATACAAAAATTAGGGCTAATCCCCTTGATGTCCTCCATTATATAATTGAATACACACTTTGGCTCTTGTAGTGCTCGCAGTAGCTCATCCTCTTAAACTTCATCAAGTAGATGAGATGATCTTTGGTAGTGTTGATGACTCCCCCAAGAATGCATGTTTGAAATGAGATGGTGAAGGCTTAAGCTTAAAGCTTAAGAGTCTGTGATTTCTCAATTGAAGAAATTGCATCAATGCAAAAGCAATTATCACTAGCTCTTTGCTACCTGATTGCATTAAAGATCATCTCTTCATGTTGTATGCTAGGCTTCAACTCACCCTTTGGACATCTATTAGTGCTTGTCAATTTGCTAAGGAAGGTTTCCCTAATATGATAGGGACATCTTTGTCTTCCTCCATATCTAACACCATAAAATTTGCAAGAAATATGAATTTGTCGATCTTGACTGGTACATCTTTAATGACTCCCCTTGGATGCTTGATGGATCTATCAGCTAACTATAAAGATATGGTGGTGGGCCTTGGCTACATTTTTAGGGTGTTTTGGCTAGGTTTTTCGAGAGCTTTTTGAGGGTTTTGGAAGATAAAAAGAAAAGATCTTGATTTCAAAGAGCAAAAGATAAGCTAAAAAGGGAAGACATTGGTTTTCTTTGTTTCAATTGCTTTCTTTCCTCATAATTGTGGAATTAATTTTTGGATTTGAACTATGATGATGTTGAACTATTATTTACTTGATTTATTCTCCATCAAGAGTAGCTAATTTCCCACTTTCTAGAGGGGAGATGGATTTATTGTGTAATTCATGGTATAATCAATGAATTATTTGGTTGATCTTGTAATTGGTTTGTTTATGATTTCAGGTGCTTAATGCTTTCAATTTACTAGCCATTAATTGAATAATCAAGTATTTGGAGTTTGACACTCAAGAGAGGTAACCCCGAATAGGATCTAGGCATTACAACATAAAATCATAGATGGCTTGGAAGAGCTTATAGGTTTTATGAAATCATTACGGAGAATCCTAAATCTTAATGCATTCCTAATGTTTTGATTTTTATAAGGATATCGAGATTAAAATTTTGGGAATAGATACTTGACTTGGAAATCGGGAGAGGGAGTTGAGTATTGTTGCATTCTCAATTTATAAACAATGCAATGATCAACCTAGAATAAGTTGAAAACATAATGAATGAAGCATAAATGAAATCAATTCTCTAGAGTTTTAATACCTTGATTTATTCTATTCAAAGCTTGTCCATTTGATTTATTATTCAATATTTTATTTCTCAGTTATTCAGATAAAGTTAGAATTATTTATAACAATAACTAATGATTAATTAACCTACACAATCCTTGTGGGTGTGACACTCTCTCACCTATATATATTACAAAACTCGGTGTCATACAATTATGGTATAATTTGCAGTGAAACGTTTTTGGTGCCATTGCTGGCATTAGTATTATTTTGATTTTTCACTAATATTATCAACAGATAATCCCAAATTTAATTTTTATTTTTGTTTTCTTATATCGTATTCTTATTTTCTTTTCTTTTATTGTTATTTATTGAATTTCTTTAGCTATCATAACATTGTACGCAAAATCCTAGAAATATTGATCAAATTCCATTTGATCTAGAGATAGAGAGAACACAGTAAGAGATTAGAAGAGCAAAGCAAGCCAACCTAAACAAAACCAACAGAATCAACAAACAAATTAGAACTAATAGAGACCCATCAAAGATTACTTCTAGCTGATGGTAAATGAAATTATTCAGGCAATACTTGTCCTACAATCAATCTTAACAATTTTGAGTTGAGGTCGACACTTATAAACATGGTTCTGGAAAACCAGTTTGGGGGTTCACCAATTGAAGACCCAAACATTCATTTGGTGATGTTCCATGAAATCGGCTACACCATGAAGATGAAAGGCATCCCAGACGATACCATCAGATTATGACTCTTCTCATTCTCACTAAGAGACAAAGCAAGAGGTTGGTTGCAAAGTCTACTACCAAGAAGCATAATGACATGGGACAAGAGAGTGGAGAAGTTTCTAGTGAAGTTCTTTCCTCCAGCCAAAATGACTCAACTCAGAAGCAAGATTGGCCAATTTCAACAGTTGAACTTCGAACCACTCTACAAGTGTTGGGAGAGGTTCAAGGATTTGCTTAGAAGATGTATGCAGCATGGTTTCCTTGACTGGCTATAAATTTAGTTGTTCTATAATGGATTGAATGGCAATATGAGGACCATAGTTGATGCCACATCTAGAGGATCACTGATGGCCAAGACTGCAGTTGATGCATACTCATTAATGGAAGACATGGCTTCCACTATATTCTAGTGGCCAAATGAAAGAAACATTATGAGGAAGGTTGCAGGTTGTATTGTGGTGACCCAATCACAGCCCTTACTGCACAGATGTCCTCTTTGATGCACTAATTAGCCATAGTCAATTTTGCATCACAAGGAGTTTCCATTATAAGAGAATCCTCTTCTTCCTTACTAATCGAAGCACATATGGCTATAGATTTAACTAAAGAAGAAGTGCAGTATGTCAACAATAAGGGCTACAAAAACTTCAGGACAAAAAACATCCCAAATAAATATTATTCGGGATAGAGATATCTAGAGAATCTATTGTAAGAAAATCCAAGGAACACAATGAACCATCCTTCTGGGTTTTAACAGCCACACCAATCTCAACCAGTGGAGAAGAAGCCATCTCTCGAGGACCTCATGAGCACCTTCATTAATGAGAGTTGAAACAAGTTTTCTAGAAATGAAGTCGGACTTGAAAACATAGAAATAACCACGAAAAACATCAATGCTTCTATCAAGTCTTTGGAGACACAGATTGGACAACTTGCAAGCTCTTCTAGTAGTTTGAATAGGGGCAATTTTCCAAGCAACATAGAGAAGAATCTAAGGGAGTACTACAATGCCATAACTTTGAGGAGCGGAAGAGAACTAGAACCAAGAAGAATGCAAGGAGAGCCACAACCCTTCTCAGAGGCAAAAAGCAAAGATGCAACCCAAGGAAAGAGAGAGGAAGAAGCAAAGCAAGAGGAACTAGAAAGGGAAGATTACCGACTAGGAAGGATCACATTTCCTGGCAATCCTGCTATTCTAAAACTAAGCTCCCTTTCCTTCAATGATTCTAGAAAAAGAAGATAGATGAACAATTCAGTAAGTTTCTTTAAAATTTTAAAAAGATTCATATCAATATTCCTTTTGTAGAGGCCCTGGAGCAGATGCCCAACTATGCCAAGTTTATGAAAGAGATCATGTCCAAGAAGCAAAAGTTGGATGAATTCAAGATATTGAAGCTAATAGATGACTGCAGTGCTATTCTACAAAAGAAGCTCCCTCAAAAATTGAAAGACCTAGGAAGTTTTACTATACCTTGCACAATAGGAAATTCCTCATTTCATAAGGCATTGTGTGATTTAGGTGAATCCATTAACTTAATGCCTTTGTCAAATTTCAAGAAACTTTAACTAGGAAAGGTGAAGCCCATGAACATTACATTACAATTGGCAAATAGATCTTTGACATATCCTTGGGGAGTCATTGAAGATGTGCTAGTCAGGGTGGACAAGTTCATCTTCTTGGTGGATTTTGTTTTACTGGATATGGAAGAAGATCATGAAGTGCCATTGATCTTGGGAAGGTCATTTCTAACAACAGGAAGGGCATTGATCAAGGTCCAAAAAGGAGAATTGATGTTGAAGATAAACAATGAGGAGGTAAAGTTCAACATTTACTATGACATGAACTTTCCTCTTGAAAAAGATACACGCAATAGGAATGAGGTTGTGAACAACTGTGTTAAATTTGTATTTACTAACGAAAGTGTTGAAGACCTACTAGAGAATTGCATTGCACATTTTGTGAGTGAAGGTATGATAGGTCCAAAAGAAGTGATTGAACATGTCATGGCATTGGAGACACCAGCTAAAGAGAAAATTACCATGAAAGTTGAAGCATTAGAAGAAGACATAATAGTGGAAGAAGTGAACACTGTGTTGGAATTGAAATAACTACTAGAACACCTTAGGTCTGCATTTTTGGCATTAACTTGTCCTTCCTGGTGATTATTTCTTCTTCTTTGATAGGACTAGAAGAGGAAAAACTTTCGAGAGTGCTAAGAGAGCATGAATCAGCCATTGCATGGTTGATTGATGATATCAAAGGCATAATTCCAGGGATCTATATGCATAAGACCTTGATGGAGGACTCATACAAGTCATCCATAGAGCATCAATGATGACTTAAGCTCGCGATGAAAGTGGTAGTACATGCTGAGGTGTTGAAAATACTCAAAGTAGGTATTATCTATATAATTTCTGACAGTGAGTTGGTGAGTCCTATATAATGTGTGCCGAAGAATGGTGGGATGACAATGATCTGAAATGAAAATAATGAACTAATACCTACTAGAATAATCATTTGGTGGTGAGTGTATATTGATTATAGGAAATTAAAACAAGCATAAAATCCCGTAACCTGGGCACTACCATCTTATATTCCAAAGAAGATTTCCACCAAAAACCCGATAGTCTCCGCTGAAATATAAGGATTTTCGAAACTATACAACATTCCTCACTTCATATTATGCTTTTATTCATCCCAACATCACTAACATACTCAATAACACATAGCACACATAGCCACACCCACTATCCAGAATCAAAGTCGCATCGTGATGGCAAATGGACATAACTGGACATCCACACACATCATATACACTTATCACAATGAAATGCCAACACATCTTAATATATATCATTTTGAATATGTCAAATACCAAATATACATGTACAAAATACTCAAAATAGGATTTTAATATTATAAAATCACCAACTAGCATGAAGATCATAATCTAATCTAGCTCATGAGCACCAACCCCCAGTTGGGATCCATCATCTAGCCTGCCAACTAAATACACAATAAAGAGGTGTGAGTTAGGGTAAACTTAGTAACTAGGCATGATAGAAAAAAATGAATAATAAACTAGTAAAATAAAATGCCCAAATCCATAAGATCCATCATATAAGAAAATCCATGACATGCTAAAGTTTTATGACAATGTACATGCTCCCATGCCTACAATGCAGACATCCTCATTACTAGACCAATGTTTACCAAGATTAGACATAATCTCCAAATACATTATCATCAACAAGTCATCCTCACACAAGCTAGCTATCAAGTCATCCTCATTAAGACACATTCATCACCAACATCATCATAATTAGGACTCACTAGGGTTAAGAATACTACTCTCTCCCCTCTTTGATGTGCACTAGTCTCTCCCTGTACCCTTGGCTATAAAGCCTACCAGGTCCACGATAGTCTCTCACTGTGATCTGTGGCACCCCGCCCTCATTACTCCATAGGAATCTCAGGTACCAACTACATCTACTAAGGAGATCAAGTGTATCACACAAGTTCGGCCAGCTAGGCCCTCCTACCACCAAGGCGTATCCACACTCCATAGGTGCTGTATCAAATTCAGGCCATCCAGGCCACCATGCCACCAAGGTATATTCACACCCCATGGGTGTCATATCAAATCCAGGCCATCCAGGTCACCATGCCACCAAGGCATATCCACACCCAATGGGTTTTATATCATAACCATGCCATCCAGGCATTCACACTACACAGATTCAATGTCATATATATGCCATCAATGCATAATCATACTATACATTTGTCATCCACCATGCCTCCTAGGTATGACTATATCACCTTTGAGTCAAAAGTCACCATAGTACAGTCATCCTACACTGTCATCAAGATAAATTATATTCCATACAGACCAAAACTTAACTCCAACAACTCATGACTCATATGCAATGTCATGCAATGCTATATCAAAATCCTTTCATTGGAACAAATAGTCAAATATGCTTTCAAATCAAATACATAAAGGTGCAAAATGCCAGCACTTTTAATTTATAATGTCAAAACATAAATGCCAATAAAACCATGGTACTCGTATGTAATATTATAGGATATTCACTATCCCCCATCAATCCATACTTTTACATTTGTAGCACTGAAAGACAATGAATGGGATATTCACCATCCCCATCAATTAACACATTTATATAACTATAACAAAAGGAACAATCCTTGGATACTTACCATCCCTTATCAATTCACACACTCATGAGAATCATGGGATAGACTCTATCCCCAATAAATTAGGGATAGACTCTTGAATTCAAGAACATATGATGCAATCAAGTCTAGAGATAGTCATTACACATCTGCAATCCATGTGAGTATGACCTAGGGAGCACATATATTACACACAAATGCCTAAACTTAATGGGTTTATTGATTTGGATTTTCATGGAGACATAGTAGATCACTTCGATAGGCACACCTATCCTAGCACTTGAGAAATGGTGATAGATACTTTAGTGCATTCAATTGACAATGAGATGAATGATAATTTACTCAATGCAATACATCAATTTATCAATACAAGTGGATTGCTAGGCGAAGTTGAATTAATAGATAATTCATCCATTGATTTTTCTACCTTTGCTCTAATGATTTGTTAAGTCCATTATTTTATTTATATTTAGTTTTTATATAATCTACTGCAATTATCTTAATCAAATAATATCAATTTGATATATGTTTGGGACTTCGTGTGTTTGACCATGTATACTTGTACGAGACCCAAAAAGCTTTTGGCACCATTGTCAGGGAAGCAGTGAAGTTATACACTAATATTAATACTAATCAAGATTGGTATTACTTTGGTTTTTATTTTCTAGTTAGCTTTTAGTTTATTTGTTTAGTTTGATTCTTAAGTTTAGTTTATTTTGAATTCTAGATTTAATTTCTTTTTGTTATTTTCTTTCTTCAGAGAAGGGTGAATGGTACAAAGTCAGCAAGGCAATCTAGCTGAATTTGATCCAGAAATTGATCGTACCTATAGAAGAAGACTAAGAGAATAATTGAATCTGACTAAAAATATGGAAGAAGTGGTTGTAGTAGAATATCCATGCAGGCACTTAAGAGATTATGCTGCTTCAACTATTCAAAGATAAATATCATGCATAAAAAGACCTACAGTTCAAGCCGATAATATTGAAATCAAGCCATCTCTCATTCATATGCTTTAGCAATTGGTGCAATTTAGTAGAATTCTAAGCGAAGATCCAAACAGCCATACAGATGTTTTTCTTGGAATCCATGATGCAATCAAATATAATAGCGTTTCTGATGATGCAATTGTGTTAAGGTTATTTCCATTCTCTCTAAAGAACAAAGCTAAAAGTAGACTTTTTTCTCTTCTTGTGGGCTCAATCGTCACATAGGATGCTATGGCACAGAAATTTCTTGGTAAGTTTTTGCCTCTTTCAAAATCTACTAAGATGCATAATGATATTACAACTTTCATGTAGATGGATAATGAATCACTATATGAGGCATGGGAGAAATTTAAGGAGATACCGACATCATGGACAACCCATATGGATGCAGGTACAAACATTTTATAATGGGACGAGTCCAAATTTTTGTTATATGATTAATGTAGCTACAGGAGGATCATTGAATAACAAAATCCTAGAAGAACCTTACAAACTATTGGAGGAGATTGCATTGAACAACTATCAATGCCCTACTAGGAGGCTATCATTAAGGAAACTAGTTGCATTACATAAGGTGGATGCTTGCATTGCACTCACTACACATTTTGAAGCATTGAATCAAAAGATAGACAACATAAATGCTTCAGCAATGAAAATTTAAAGAGTAACTTGTGATTTCCTATGGTGGAGGATATGCTACCTGGACCATCAAGTAGGCAACACTTATGCACAACCTAATGAAAATGCTAACTTTGTTAGTAAATTTAGCAGGTTGCAGAATAATCCCCACAACAACACTTACAATCCAAGGTAGAAAAATCATCCAAATCTTTCATGGAGTAATCAAAATATGATGAGGGAACAATTAGGATTCATGCAACTAGAAGAGAAGAGACCCAATTTGGGAGAGATTGTCAACATGTTTGCTAACAAAACTCAACACTTCATGAACAACACTCAAGAATTCATGGACAACATAGACATTAGGTTTCAAAATCAAGAGGCATCAATCAAAAATTTTGAGATGCAAGTTGGATAGTTGGAAAATCTATTGTCAGGAAGACAACAAGGTACTTTACCTAGCAATAGAGAGAAAAATCAAATTGAATAGGTAAAAGTGATAACCCTGCGAAGTGGTAAGCAAGTGGGAGAAGAGGATCTTCATCAAGAGAATCCTAAGGAAACACAAGAAGAAATTGCTGAGCAACCACAAGAGGCAAGAAGGAGTTAACTGTTTCCAAACAATCCTAAGTCTTATGTGCCTCCAATTCCTTTTACTCAAAGACTTCAATAGTACAATATGTATAAGCAATTTTTGAAATTTTTGGATGCATTTAAAAAATTACATATTAACATTCCTTTTGCAGATGCCTTAGCATAGATGCTCAATTGTGCAAAATTCTTAAAGGAGACCTTGGAAAACAAGAGGAAGTTGGAGGATTATGAAACTGTGAAGTTGAATGAGGAATGTTTAGCCATCTTGTAGAACAAACTACCACAAAAGATAAAAGATCGATGGAGTTTCACTATATAATGTGTGATTTGGGCGCAAGTATTAATTTAATGCCTTTTTGGTTTTAGGAGATCAGGATTGGGAGATGTGAAAGAAACCATAGTATCACTTCAACTAGTTGATTGCACAATTAGACATCCAAGGGGTATTGTGGAAAATGTTTTGGTAAAAGTTGATAAGTTCACCTTTCCTATAGATTTCATGGTTCTTGACATGGAGGAAGACCAATAGATTCTACTCATCTTCGGGAGGCCATTTCTAGTTACTGGATGGAAGTTAATTGATGTACAAAAGGGTGATGCATGTCCTGGATAGGGAAGTTAAATTAACTATTTTTAAATTTATGAAATTACTTAAGATTTCTGATGACTGTTTCAAGGTTGATGTAGTGGAACAACTTGTGGAAGATCATGTTACAATTGACCAACACATCAACACACTTGAATTAGGTGATAAGTCTCATGAGCAACCTATAATATTGAAAGAACTAAATCACTCTACGATAGGACACCCCAAGCCCTCCATTGATGAACCATTGAAACTAGAGTTGAAGTCTTTACCATTGGATCTCAAATGTACATTTTGTGGGAGTCTTCAACCTTGCAAATGATCATCTCATTTGTGCTCAATGAAGCTCAAGAGGACCATCTAATACAATTACTACATGAGTAGGAATATGCCTTTAGCTAGACAATGGATGACATCAAGTGGATTAACCATGTTCTGTGTATGCACAAAGTTAAAATCAAAAGTGACAAAGAAGGGGAGAAATTTAAAGTGAATGCGTGAAGATGTGACAAACTCAAGCTAATAACTATAAATCAAAACTACTTATTTTCCCTTATCTTTTAGCATTTTTAGTTTTGTTTAGCTTTTTTTTGTTTTCTCTTTTTGCTTACATTCTTTTTGGTTTTTTCTTGATCTCAGATAATTTCTCCTAGTAACCATCACCAGTTTGACAAATTCTTGTCCACTTTCAGAAGAGAATACATGATAACACAACATAACTCCATTTAGGGAAGCCCTCAATCTTAACTTTCTTTCATTCTTTCACATTGAGGACAATGTTCAGTTTAAGTTTGAGGGTATATTATATTTGAGGACTTTCATTCAGTTTTGGGCAAAATCTTTTTAAATTTAGGTTTACTTTTCCAAGAGCTTCATTTTTTAATAACTTAGCTAAGAAAATCTAAGAGCAAATTGTGCTAAAATATTTAAACTGAATAGGATTCTCACTTGATGATCATTAAAATATGCTTAGTTTTTTATTATCATTACACATGATTTAGAAGGAAGGATAGATGATACTTTGTGATTGAATGATTCTTGTGATAAGTCCTTTTTCATGAATGATGATTTTTGAGCACATTATGTTATGATCATGTGAAGTGTATGGGGATTGGTTGATGATTTTTTGAATTCAGTGGCATATTATGATTGACGTAAGCATGCTAGAACTTATTTAATTATCCCCCAAGGCAAAATCCTAGATAACATGTTTATTTAGAAGTGATTTAGGCATTTTTTGATCAGTTTGAGCCTTTCAACCTAACTCAGAACATCATATCACTAGTGTCGCCATTGAGCCTTAATGAAATAATGGCATGTGCAATGCATGTGAAAGACCACCATTCGATCTTCTTTCTTTAGTTTCATCATTTAGACCTTTTTGCCTAAAAAATCATAGTTGACCTATTAAGAGACATATTTTATGAACATGATTGTTAGAAAGTTATAAGAGTGTAAAAAAAAAAAAGATAACTTTGGGGGTGTTAAAAAGAAGAAAGCTACAAAGAAGAAGAAAAAGGACAAAAGAAAAGGATTAAATAAGGAATCAATTTATAATTGGAGGGAACCACATCTCCATGAACTCAAAAGAAAAAAAGTTTGGGGGTGTGGTAGTAATATAACCCATGATTGGGTGGACCACATTCCAATGAACTTGACAAAAAACTAGTTTGGGGATGTGGTAGTAATAAAGTCCATTGCAATACAAATAAGTACAGAATACCCCCATCAAAAAGTTAAGAGAGTGAATATTCATGTGTAATGGTAATTATGATTTGTTATTTTGTGAACCCTTATACCTTTTGTTAGCTAAACCAAAGGCCCCATTACAAGCTTAATAAAGACTTATTGATCCAAGTGAATAGAGTTATCTACATTTGAAGAGGGGATTATGAAAATAAAGCTCATAGAATGTTTTATGAAAATCATTAGAATCATTGGATTGCATATTTTGGATTGAAAAGCATGGATATAGCATGAGATTGACAAAGCACACATGAGATTGACAAAGCACACACACACACATACACATTCTCACTTCATGAAGGGATTGATGAAGCATGAGTTTCATGAGATTATATGACAAGTGTCTTGAATGATTTTTAAGTTATGTATATATGGGCAATTTGTCTTGCATGTTCTTGATTGATTGAGAGAGACTATCTGTCACGCCCCCGCTTTTCGAGGCGCGATGGTAGGCATTTGCACTGATTTTCACCTCGATCTGCCCACTTTTAGGGTGGGGTAGTCGAGTTTTACTTTCTCACCCTGGCACCCGTAATGGGATTTTATCAAAATTTTGGCAGAGTTTCACCTATAATTAACAAAATTAAAAACCTGATAAACATCAATTTTTCAATTGTAATAATAAAACTGACAATTTTAAAACAATAATTCTAAGTGA
>JAYJMB010027796.1:11739-33640 GCA_036873735.1 Pouteria campechiana
CACCTCTTGGCATGGTAGAGCCATGGTGGTGTGTTGGGGCACTTCTTGACATGGTGAAGCCATGGGGGCATGGTGGGGCACCTCCTGGCATGATGGAGCCATGGTGGCGTGTTGGAGCACTTCCCGACTTGGTGAAGCTATGGGGGCATGGTGGGGCACCTCCTGGCATGATGGAGCTATGGTGGCGTGTTGGGGCACATCCTGGCATGATAGAGCCATGGTGGCATGGTGAGGCACCTCCTAGCATGGTGGAGCCATAGTGGCATGGTAGAGCCATGGTGGTGTGGTGGGGCACTTCCTAGCACGATGGAACCATAGTGGCATGGTAGAGCCATGGTAGCGTAGTGGGGCTTCAACTCCATTGAAATTTAAGCAAGGTATTTTTGGATATATTAATTGCATTTTTAATTTGAATAGTTCAACCAAGATTGTTTGGATGGTTCATAAAAAATATCAATTAAGTATACCCCTTTAAATAACATATTGGATGGTTGATTACTTATCTTGACCCACCTTCGGTGTGACCTAAACCTCTCTTTATATAAACCAAAGGCATGTGATTTTAAACTATCCGATAGTAAAGCATGTTTAGATAGTAAAGTATGTTTAGGATTCAAATGCAAATCAGTTGTTAACACATCACATTCCTGCACATGGTATTTAATCAGCATCAGCTTCTACTAGGATTTATCAGACTCATACCAGCAGATGTCTTGAAGTATGATGTTAAAATCAATTGGCTGGTTACACTATCTTTTACATGTATACCCTGCCATTGTCTGTCAATATCTGACTGGCTTATCTTCTTACTGCTGCTGCTGCACACACAGACACTGAAGTTGGCGATAATCTCCGACCAGATTCAGCTATGATATTCGAGAATAGGTGAGTCATATATTGTTTTTCACTATCCCTTCTTTTCCTTTACTGCAATTCTAAATTTCAATGGTCTTTGTGGTACTGGTCATTTAATTCTTTATCATAGCCTGCATGGGACCTTCCTAAATTTTTGTTGTGTCTTTTTAGTCTTGGCCAAAAACGAAACAGGATTTTTGTGTCAGTTACTGGCTGCTGCAGGAGTTCCCATTTGTGGGAGGAAAATAATTTGATTTTATTTTCTCCATTCTTCCTCGTGCAGGGATGCTATGTTACAAGCTATTCCCAGCTACAACGAGCCGTACATCAAAGTTCCCAGAGTCTTGAACAAGGAATGATTTTTAGATTTAAGCCACAGTTGTGCTATGATTGATTGCAGTGCTTCTGGATAGGTATGTCTATTGGTGGCTTTCAAGAAATGACAGCCCCTGCCTCATGAAATGGCCACTGTCCTCTGTTGGCGAACTGCTTGGGGACTGATCGAAACATTCCCGCTTCCCAGGACCGAGTAATGTACCTTAGTCAGCAAAACTTATTTTTATCCATGAAATGATTGCTATATTTTTCAGTTACGAAACTGGCACTTTTGTTCTTTGAAATAAGTGAATTTTAGTTGGCAAAAGAACATTTGTGTTAAACATTAATAACTTTGCATGAACCCATCATAGTGTCTACTTGCCTCCCAATCTATTCATCATTCGTTGTCCCACACAGAAGGAAAGTCCATGCAGCATATATCTTTTCTGTTGAATGCTCCATATTGTTCATGTGATCTGATCCATCATGCAAACCACCCACACACCCACAAATAGCAAGATGCCCAAATGCTAGAGCATGGTAGGAAAAGGAATAAGAAATATTAATATTCTGGGAACAAAACCTTGAAAAAGTATTAACATGAATGACCAAGAAGAGCCATCCGTATCTAGGGGGACCCACCAATAGAGCTACCCATATCTATATCATAGGTGGGTTCCACTGGAAAAGGTGTCATAATACGTCATGACAACAAAATCTTCGGTTGGATAAGCAGCGTCCAAAATAATTTGAGTTCCAAGATCTTTCAAAGTTTAAACTGCTCAGAATAACTGGTGTAAGTAGCCATTGCTGAGCCCGAACTGTGCTTCTGCTGCAGTAAAGCTCTGAATCTCGGTCTATTTAAGCAATGGCATCTCTGTATGCAACCTGTGCTTTGAGCATACATCCACTGGTGTCTCCTCCGACACAGACTGATTCATATCAGCCCAACGAACTGGGATCTTCTGTGAAGCTTTGCCCAGATATGAAGAGCTTCAACTTGAGAAATGAAAGTTTCATTCAACATCAAGTACTCTCGAGGACTCTTTACTTCCCCACAAAAGTAAAAGAAAGCCAGTCACTTTTTATAGCACCTGAAAGTTCCTGTTCCTGATTCTGAGCACCAGCAAATCGAAATGCCCGCCCAACCTGGGTTGTAACTCAGTTTTAAGTCTGGATTTCTACCGTGGCAAGTTGGGTCAGATTGTTCTTAATTTTTCAGTTCTCTCAAATGGACTGGGGTTGGTCTGATCATTTGCCATTTGGACTTGCCTAGCACCTCGCTGATGATCTATCACGAGAATTTGAATGATTTTGAAAGGATTATGAGTATCTTTGCCCATCAATATCGCATGAACAGTGCTTGCTACTAATGAATTGAAATATGAACACTAAACACCAACAGATAAAGATTCAAAAAAAAAAAAAAAAAAAAAACATAACATTACCCAGCAGTATGGAAGTTGCCTGTCAACCATGATTTGAATGCCCTTGGGCCGGGCTGTGACCTCTTGAGGTTGGTCGGAAAGGATTTAAATATTCTGTTGAATACCCATCAAATCTTTACTGATGAGCAGCAGCCTCTCCTGGTGAAGCTGGAAATGTTGGCGCAATTCCACCCTTTCCTCTCATCTTCCAACGCTTGCTCTCGACGGACCAGCCCACCTCCCATGCAAGAACTAGCATGGCAACAAAAACCACTGCCAAAATTCTAGCCATGGAAAGAATAGTGAAATTCTGCTCACTATTTAAGGTCGTTTCTTGGGCCATCTTATCTGTGTTTCAGATGGGATGTGGACTGCCTAACCATACAAGAGTGTTATTAGGCTAATTGTTTTTGGTGATTGTCATCGTGGAATATGTTTGCACTTGTTTATTTTAGCTTATCCAAGATATGGAAAGGGGATTGCGGCACTCCTCTGTGACTTACCAAAAACATGATGACGTAATAAAGGAAGCTGGAATCCTGAAGATATTGCATGAGCAGGCACCAATTCACAGCTTTGGTTTGATTTCTATGGTAGGATGTAACTGAAGAACTGTGTTCTGATCAGCGGTAAGAATGAAATGTTTATTCATGGCTGAGGATGCCCAAGCACGAAACAAATGCGATCCTGTCCATCAAGATAGTTAAAAACCAAGTAATATTAGGCTATGCATGGTAGAAGATTGGCACGTGCATTTAGCACCTGAGGAAAATCATGCCGTGTAGATTCCATTAACATGTTGATTCAGTTGTTGCTTTCTCGATTGTTGTGTTTGCACAAATTGAAATCATACAAAGCCAGACTCAAACAATGCATGGTAAACTATACCTGATTGTGTAAAATGATCGTGGAAGCCGTAGTTAGAAATTAATAGAGTGCTACTCTTGTAATTTTAAGTTCAAATGTATTTCCCAACTAATAATTCGTTCGAAATTGATAGAGTGCTAACCAGGAAATGTTAACTTCACATCTATTTCCCAACAAACTTACTAGTAATTTTAATATGATCTTTAAGTACTTTAGCAACACTTGGCGGATACGTTTGTCCTTAATTTTAGTTTGGCCTTTTAAGTACTCTAATGACATTAGTCCTTAATCCCGCCCGCAAGTACTGTAGTGACATTAGCTTGACTCACCTACCAATCATTTTAATTTGGCATCTACGTAGTCTAGCTACATTGACTTGACAAATTTATCAGTAGTTTAATTAACTTTTAAATTGCCCTCTTCGGAAATCAAAGTCGATTATTGAGCTCTGTTACGACTGGAAATGAAAAACTCAGGCGGTCCATTTAAGGTTTAAAAGTCTTATTCGCACCAATATGGATTATATAAATAAATATATTTTTTATCTACCTTCTTTACTTGTAAACTGCTCTAATACAAATGTACAATAGCATCTATAAATACCGTACTCCTTAGCATTCTCACTATTCTCAAGTCGCCCTCATCTCTTGTACAATATAAGGTCCTACCACTCATGCTTGGTCTCATGGGAAAAATATCCGCAATGCTTTTCTTTCCTTTACTATATCTCCATGCCTTTTAAATCAAGCTAAGGCTAAGGGCACCTGGCATCCTTCCAGGTAAGCCGGGCAGGGATTTCCTGTATTTCAAACATCTAGGTCATACTAAGATGATATTTCCTTGTTTTTTTCATTTACTTATTCCGTTCAAGTGAGAGGTAGGGCCTAATCCCACCCTCTTTCACGTTGATCTCATTTTTTATCCGCTTCAATGAAACTCTTGTGCCGCTGCCGACCCTCCCTAGAAAAGAAAATTGGCAGTTAGTACATCAGTATTCCTTGATGAACCTGATGAGATCCATCTTTTAGCCTTTTAGTGGGTACTTTTTCCTTCTATATTAGTCATTTGTGTAATTAATTAGTAATAAATTCTCTGAGTGCACATATTCAAAGTTATGTTGATCTAGTCATTGGATATCCACCATCGGTACATTCTCTAATTGTTTCAATGTTGGAGATTTTTGCCAGATTTTGTAACCATGTAAACCACTAGTCAAACACACTCGTCATCATAATCATCAGGCATCTTGAATCTGCAATGAAAATACAACATGTGGAATTGCACAGAATCAATGATTAAATGCCAATCATGCCTACTAGGACAAAAAGATTGCATGATCAACCAAGCAATATACATGCTGACAAATGCCCTTTATATGAATCTGTAATGAAAAATACGGATAGAAAAACAGTAGGATATCCTGAAATCTAATTCTTCTAGTTTCCCAGATAAGAATGTAAGAAATTAAACTCAAACAAAATTTACTTATATGCTGAACTTTTCGAATTCATAAAAAAGCTAATACGGGAAGTTTTTGATGTCTATGATTTTCAAATGTCTGTGTCCTTTCTACAAGAGAACTCGAGATCTCCAATGTTTGAGATTTCTGTATGTCAGAAGAATAAGATCATGTAACCGGGAGCTGGGCTAGAAAATCAGAGCAGATCTGAAGGAATAAGAACGGTGGCCCATTGAGTCTCTGCAGATCTACTAGATACTTCTCATCCAGAGTCTTGTAAAGCTGTATAAAGATGGTTTAGCAACAGAGACAAGAAGACTGAATATCACTTCTTTTTGTAGTGAAATCATCAAATACTTGACAAAAAGGAAAAAGCAGTGTGAAAACTTTAAGACATCTGCAATTCTATTTTTGTTAAAATGGAAAGTGTCTCAGGACAGCACATCTAGCTGAGCTCCCTGTCTTGGTCGGGACACCCAAAATTCACACAACTACGGATCAGTCATTTGTTTGGAAGACAGTTGAGGGGAAAAAAATGGATGATTAGGAGAAATACAGAAACATAAGCATCAATTGGCCTTGAGTATTCATCTCCTGTGGAAGGGTTTTTGCCATATGTGAATTTCAGCCTGCCACCATCAACAATAGGGCCCACGAAAATGGATCACATGGGTGCGCTTGCACAAGCATTCCTTATGCATCTAGTTGATTATAACTTTGACAAATAAAACAACTGAAAAATGCCATCTGCTGTCCTTCATGAACCCATATCAGTCAGCCAATCAAAATAATTATAGAACCCTCTTCTAACTTTCTCAATGAAGCAAGAGGGGCAATTAATAAATTCTTCAATAGATGTTAAAGAAAAGTGACCGAAAAAAAAAAAGGGAACTGTTGGATTTTTTTATTTTTTATTTTTTCTTGGGTCGTTATCAACACTATTTTTGAACTGACGCTCCTTAGATGAAACTAAAATGTAAAGTAAATAGCACCATATTACCTGCATTTCGAACTTGACAGTAGTATCTGATATTCTATCAGCTGCATTGGCAACAACGTTTGCAGGCACATCAGCAAGGAAGCTATTCATGCGTAGAGTAGTATCAATTGCAGGTTGATGATAGCTTGGGAAACTTCGTAACCATTTGCACTTAATGGTGTAATGTCCAATCCTTTTCCAGCACACATTCAACCTCTGAAGGGCTTGCAAAATCGCGGCCATTATTACAGAAGGTGGAGCTCCAGACTGTCAATATAAAAATCATCAGTAAAATATATAACAGCACATGAGGGTTTTGATTGCCACTGCCACCCCCACAACAAATGGCACATGACAAACTGCCATGTCTAGGACACACTGAACTCTGTAATTGACCTGGTTAAACATCAGTTGGGCCAACTAGCCAAACATGAATGATTCATAAGAATTCACCAACTTTGCATAGTTGGTATTTTCTGTGTTCCACAGGCATGATTTCCATCCTACCATTTACATTTTCCAGGTCTGCTATGAATGTCCTTCATGAAAAGTTTGAGTTTGTGTCTCGCCAGCTACTGTACAAAAAATAATTTCTACACAATTAATTAATTGTCAAGAGATGATTGTCATAGGGAAAGAATAAAGATGAAAAAACCTTAAGCCCAATTGCCCATTTCCTTTCTTTAGAGGTTGACTGCGGCCTTAGACATAAATCCAAATGCTCCTTTGCTTCCATACCTCCATGATGTGGCCCAGTGTAAATAGGCCTCTGGAGAAACATTGATTAATGATGATTAGTGAACTAGATAAAATTGGTAACAGCCTATGGCTATCTCATGACTTAAATCAAGAAGCTTGTGTCATGAGGTCAGCAAAAGCAATGTAAACTCTGGCATCAACAGAGAATGAAGTCTACACTCGCCAGGTATTGCATGTTGGGTGATAATTGTAAGAGGTTTTTGGGTGATGCCCCATCCAAGGTTACACCCATCACAGCCCTTCTGTACATGCAATCAACAATGTCATGACAATGTAGGTAGCAAAAATGTACTAGTAAAGAGGAGCAATTCCTCCAAGTGATAGACGTGCTACTTTGCATATGGTCAAAAATTTTGAACCATAGAAACATTCCTCATATTTCATGAAAGATTAAAGTATGATTTGCAAGTCAAAATTAACTTTTACCACATAATGGCCTTGTCGGAGCTTTTAAGGATCATCTTCTGCCAATCATTAAAATCAACTGTCTACTCCACAAGAGAATGAACCAAGATATTTTTTCCTTGAAACCTCATAGCTTATTTCTCAAAGCTTGTTAAGGTTAAAAAGACTGCCACAATTCCAAGAGCAGCAGATCGGATGGAAGGCATCAAGTTCAATGTCTTAACATTTGGGACCAGCAATATATTCTTGAGCATGATTATTGAATTTCGTTTATGAGTCCAAAATAATTATCTAACCTCTTAGAAAGTTAGGGATTTCCGTAGGTACAGCTTCCTGAACCAGTGTAAGCATCATGAATTTAAAAGAAGAATAGGCAAAACATTGATAGTTGTTCCTTGAAGAAACATCTTTTCTCAAAACATCCAAAGTCTACAGAAGGACAGATCAACCCATCATTCAAATTATGAATAAGAAATAACTCGCTATCAAAAAAGGTATGATCTCCTAAAGAAATATGATATTATCAAATACAGCTGTACCAATGAAAGCCAGCAAATTAATGCTTAAGAACAATATTAGAGGTGAAATAATCTTCTAAACCAACTGTAAACTAGTTGAAAAACAAAGAGGAAGGCATGAGTTGTGCCATTTTTACTAATAATTGCAAGTAAGATACTCAGATGGCCTACCAGTACCTTTTGCTATGCCCAAGCTCCCCCAGAAAGATACAAGCAAACTTGATTTAAGTTGTTTTAACCAAAGTGGATTGAAACATGCGAGTACTAGTGTTAACCCTCATTCTTCTTAATTCCCCAACCAAATTCATGGTTTTGGTGATGGAGAATACAAATGAGGTTGCCGCATACCATACATCAGGGTTATGTACTTTTGCTTTTTTAGGGACATTATTGATTTATTTTTGGTTATAAATTTGTTTTATATGAGTTTATTTATAATTTTAGTTTATATGTTATATAAAGAGGATGAATTGTGTTAGATTTTTAGTTTATAAATGAATTGAAGCACGATTACTTTTCTCTCGGTCTTTTCTTGTCTCTTTTTATCCTTTTAATCTTCCTGTTTCATCTATTCCCTCTCGAGTCTCCTCCTTTCCTCCCCTTGAAAAGGATCTTTCTCTTTCTTCTCCTTTCTTCCTGGTTGTCCTCTATCGAGCAGATGACATCAACCAGAAGTTTGTTATGTTAATCCAAACAATTCGAATAATGAGACTGCTCTAGATGGAGCATATCCTAAATGTATGTTGACGTCGACCAAGGTATTAGTTGGCATTGCTGAATTTAAGGTATTAGTTGACCATATTAAGGTATCGGTTCCAGTGGATGTCTCTTCATTCAAAATTGCAGAAAACATATGCTGAAGTAGAGCCCATGCAACACAATCCATCATGAAGCAGCATTAAAGTTTGTACCTTTTCCACCCACGGTATTGTATCTGTCACAGGCAAGTAATGAAGAAGATGATTACAGAACCATGGATGTTCACGTATCTCAGGAATCGTCATTCTCTTAATAGGATCAACAACAAGGATCCTATGGATCAAATCCATTGCTGTGTCAGACAAATGACTAGGCTGGACAAATTTTCCACTCTGTCAACAAAGAAGGTCACATCACTACAAGTAAATAAGATTTACAATTTCTAAACATAATATCAAACATATATGAATTTCTAAGCTTAGACAGCTCCCCCATTTGCCACCAAAATGGATTAAGGCATATCCTAAAAAAGTGCATGATCCTACACCTTGTAATATGCTCTTTAGTTAGGCCTTGCAGACACATTAAAACACACTTTTCATTCTATCTCACCCCATGGGTTAAATGAATGGATGAGTTAGCCCAAGACATACAAGTTATGGGGCAAGATTTTTTTCCAGATCGAATCTCCAAACATATACACCTGTTGTTGCATCCAAGGTGTGGGCTTGACTACTTCTTACTTTACTGGAAGAGGAAAGCTTGGAATACAAATAGTTGAAAATATGTCATACCTTTATCTTCCGATATAGAAGTGGTAAATTGTCAGCTTCAAAGGGAAGTCTTTGGCAAAGAAGAGTATATAAAATAACACCACAGCTCCAGACATCCACCTCAGGACCTGCATATAGTTTACCTGATAAAATCTGTCCAAGAGTTATCCAAATTTCATCAAATGGAGTAAACTTTTGCATCAGCTACCACCAAATACTTGCCAAATTGCTATGCAATTTATACCTCAGGTGCAGCATAGTCTGGGCTTCCACAGAAAGTCTTGAAGAAATGGCCATCATGCATGATGTTGCTTAGACCAAAGTCTATAATCTTAACATTTCGTTCAGAATCTAAGAGAACATTCTCCAGTTTGAGGTCTCTGTGAACCACCCTATTGAGATGGCAGAATTCGATACCAGATATAATCTGTTCATTAAGGGAACAACATGGGTGACGTAAACAAGGGTGTTGCATAATTAATATATTCTTAGAAGTGTGTACTGAAAACAATGGTCATTCAGTCTCCATATAATCAATTTATATCCACATGGGGAAGTAAGGTTGCAATTCCTCTTGCTCTTCATCCATAGTTACAAAATTAAAATGCACTCAACTTTTTCTATAAGAGAATTCTCTTAATCACCTGTTGAAAGATACGACGAGCTTCAGCCTCTTCAATTCTAACATTGTCAGATACGTAATCATACAGCTCCCCACCCTTCACATACTCCATTAAAATATAAAACTTTGACTGAGTCTCTATAACATCATAGAGACGGACGATGTGAGGATGCTGAAGTAGCCTCAATATCTTGATCTCCCGTAACACTAATAAAAAGAAAAAAAAAAAAAAAAGAATTGTGTTGATACCTTTTGTGCCATAAAAGTGCTTGCACACTCATTCAAACATTTAGTTGTAGTAAAAATTATACCAGGAAGATGGAGCTCATATGACTGACCCATAGGCTCTACCTCTACAAACCATAAACCTAATAAACTAGCACACATAATTGAATACCATGTGACTCCTTGAGAGAATTAAGGCCCAACAAAAATCTATGTAAAATAAGCATATTGACCTCGGAAAATGCTAATTATCACCATCAAGCTATATTTCATACCTCTTTCTAGTTCTAAACCATTTAGCAATTGACGATCGATGATCTTAATAGCAACTTCATGCCCATTCACATGCTGTGCAAGCCTCACTTTACCAAAGGATCCAATGCCTAGGTTCCTCCCCAATTTATATTGCCATAAAATTTCACCAGAGCTGCCTCTGACATTTGCATCCATTTAGGAGCTGTTGGAAGCAGAAATTGAGATTCAGGATTTAACCAAGATGTAGAAGGATTTCTGCTATCAACAAAATTATGAATCATATGATATAAGTCACAATAACAACATCCAAAATTATAGACAACAGATCTAATTGACCACTCAGATTATCTTTTTAGATGGTTACGAGTCTTAAGACTACATCCGAGCTTTCTATGGGGCATTTTGAAATAGCAAGTTAAACTTTTAGTTTCCCTAACAAATTGAAAAAGATTAAGTTATTAACTTCCATAGACACAATTTGTGAGTGAAGAACCTCAACTCGCATAATTAAGAATATAGAGGGAAATTTTGAAAAAGATACAATCCAACTACTAAAAGAAGATAAAAGCATAAATTCAAAAGTAGCATATTCAGAAGACAACGAAAAGGAATGAAAGCCATCCATATTAGCAAAAGATACAAGGCTCAGAAATAGATATTGGGACTAGCATTAATTAGAAAATGGGGATTTGGAAAACTATCAAAAACAGGGGATATCCACAAAACTATGCTTCAACAAGCATAGAAGCAGACATAAAAAAACTAGCATCGTCAATCACTACATGCCACAAACGCTGTGTATAGCCAAAACTAAAAACTGGAGAAAGCGCCTGATAAACGTTGTATTTGTTGCCAACAGTTAAAACTGGAACAAAGCATCTGATAAACTACCAAAAAGATAGATAATAACAACAATTCATATTAAGAAGAAATAAAAATCAAATGTAAAATGAAGCAAACACGATTCATAGTAAGAAGAAATAGATGAGGATACAATATTTTACCAGACTTTCACCATTTAAAAAAGGCTGAGAAGATAAACTTAAAATCTACTAAGCAACGGCAACATAACTGAATCCCAAGGAACAAACAGCAATATCAGGCCCATGTTGACACAGAAATCGATGGGGAAAAAGAATATCTAAAAATGGATGGAATACATAGAACCCAGACAAAAGAAAAGAGAAACAAAACATATACGTAATAATGCAAGAACAAGGATCAATGAGACAAACTCATTTCCAAGTTACCAGAAATAAGGTAAGCAGAAGATAGACAAAACAGAAAATTTAAATCGAAACTGAAACGAACGCAGTTGAGATTAACTTAAAATTGACCGAACGTTAAGCAATTGGATGTGGAGGCAGAGAAGACCCACACCTCTAAGAATTTGTTGGAGTAGGAGCTTAGCTTGTAGAGAGAGCGGTGGAAGGGACGGTGAGGATTTGACTAACGACAAGGAGGCTTGGACAGTAAGTTGGAAGCAGAACATGACGTGGCATGGAAAGTAACGTCGGCTAACATCTGAAATTGCCAAAAGATTCGAAAGATCGGATCCAATCCCATACATCCTGTCCATTTCAACTATCCACTGCGTCGTTACTCGTGCTTCGGCTTAAGCCATAAGACATTCTTCATGTGAGAGACTGAGAGTGAGAGGTGAATTTTTAAGATTGAGAAAATACAGGTGCGGTGTGAGTGTCTTACGTCTCATGCGCTCTTTTCCTCTTTCGGAGCGTGGATCATACGCGGCCCATTACCGGACGGTGAGCGCGGGAATCCTCGCAAGTGTTGCCGCGTGTCCCTCCGAAGTTAAAGTCGCCAAACGCCATCGCCAATTAAAATTCGTTCTACAGTTGACGGCGTGACAAATAAGTGTCACAAATCTACTTTTTATTATTATTATAATTTTTAAATAGTTATCAATATTTCTATTATTTTCCTTAACCGTAAGTAAAAAGAAAGTTAAAAGTTCTTATTTCTCTCTTTTCTACGTTCACGTGACATTTAATTATCAATAATTCACCTACTTTTTCATATTATTATCTATTATTATTTAAAAAAATTATTTATTTTATTTTTATTCATATTATTGTTGACATCATCACTTACCCTTTTCCATCTTTTTTATTTTTTCTTCTCTTATCCATCTCTTCTTCCTCACACAAAAATAGAAAATTAGGCGGAAATTTTTTTCATCTTTTTTCACCCCTTTTTATTCACCATTTGATGTGATTTTATATTTTAATTATCTAACAATCTTATTTTTTTATATTATAATTTATATTTTTAATTATTATTTTACATCTTTATATATAAAAACCTACACATGTATTTATTTACTTTAATTTTAATTATTATCTTTTATAATATCATGTTACTTCCTCTCTTTTTTCTTACTGTTCTACTGTTTTCTTACGCTTCTTTTTCCTATTCCCAAATACACCCTAAAATATATGAGGAAATAGAATATGAGAATACAACGGGGGAAAAAAAAGATGAACCAATATGATATATTGGAGAGTAATATTAAAAAAAAGTAAATAAAGATAAAATAGATAGTTTTTTTTATAAACAAATGATGATTATAAACATAGCTAATAATGAAACAAAAGAAGATTAAGTTGGAACTTGTGATTCCCTTGAAGACTAGTTATACTTCCTAGTGTGGTGAGATACAAACTTGCAAAATAGTTAATATAAATTTATTTATAACAATTCTTATACAATTTTGTTTTTAGTTATGTATAACAATTCTTAGACAATTATAACTAAAATTCTAAATAAATAAAGTTTAATACAAAGTTAATATAAATTGAGGTATTTTCCTTTGTACTTGTCCTTTCTATCTGTAGTTATTTGTAAAAATTCTTATATGATTTTTACCTGTAATTGCAGATGTATCTACATTTTGTTTTTATCAAACATGCTAATAAGCTACTGTTTGCAAATGTCAAGTTTGTAATTATTATGATGCGTAATTTATGAACTTTGAAAAAAATAATGTCTATTTTGAACCACATCTTGCTGTAGTACAAAAGAGGAATTATTTTTTCATAACTACTAAATTATGAGTTATAATAGTCACAAAATATATATTTACAATTTTTTAATAAAAGTATGACTGTATTTAGGAAATTTTAATAAATATAAATATGTGTGTAATTATAGATAAAATTTGTAGATACACCTTCAAATATCCTACAACTTGCTTGTTTGAAATTACTTTAAAAAAATTTCAATCCAAATTATCGATCTAAAAGCCAACTCAAAGTTAGTCGAATATTTTAAAGTTGAATTGAGGCTTCAAAAAATAACTGGAGCACTTATAGATATACCTGTACTTTTTTTTTTATACTTGTAGATATATCTAAGTTATTGAAAATTTAGTATATAACTATATATATATAATTTTATTAAAAAAATTGAATATATCAATTCCCAACTGTCATGACTACTAGTTCAAGAATTATGAAAAAGGTTAATGCCTATCTTAGATGATCATCATGACGGCTGTAATAGAATTGATATAATTGCAATATATATATAGATGAATTTGCTAAAATTTTAAAAATATAGGTACATCTGCATTTTTAAATAAAATGTCCAGTATATCTGCAAATGCCCCCAACTTTAAGTTAAAATATTTACAAATATGGCTAGTGTCAAACCCCACCCAATCTATTCGGATTCGATTTTCACGCTCTGCCACTACCAAGAATTGAAAATGGCGACAGTTGCGCTGTCCGCGCGCTTCTTCTCCCAACCGTCTTTCCCGCGCTCGCTGGCGATGCCGCGGGCGCCCGCGGCGCATGTTAGCGTTGTCTCCCACTCCCATAAATCCTCGCCCCCGGCGCTTTCTCAGATACAGGATTCCGGTATCATTGCATGCCTTCGCGCCCCAAGGTAAGCGGATTGGACTGTCTTTTTCACTGGGTAATTCGTTCTAACATCTGGGCTGCGAATCTGCTTGCCCCAGCGTAAGATGCTAAACCCAGAAAAATTACGGCAGATAAGGTGGATTTTATCGCAGGATTAGTTTTTCTTGAATTTCTCCCGATAATGATCCCATCCATACCGTTCATGTGTTGCGTACGACTTTCAATTTTCTAGGGATTAAAAATCAGCTTGGACGACTTAAGAGCATCTAATGCAGTTCAACGGATGGTGATGTCATCTAGACGGCTAATCTCTTGGATCCCACTCATAACTGGCGAAAGCCCAAAAAATCTGCATAGATTAGATGATGCTGACTGAGGGGTCCGTTTGGCAGTGATAATCATGGTTGAGATTGTTCCAAGAAGCATTTTTTTGGTGCCAAATGTGGCACTGACTATGCTTCTTCCAGTGCGTCATTGGAATTTGCATTTGGAGGTTATCTTTGCCAACATTTATATTAATGAAGGAGGAATCATAAATTTGATGGATATCAGTGATCTGTTCTTAATGAGGTAGAGGCCCAACATGCTGCTGGCATCTGTTGGAAGTCCACCTTGGATGTAACAGGATTGCAGTTTGGACCTCATCTTCTCAATAGAATGTTGTAGACATTATAATCTGCCTTTCTTCTTGTCAGACTGCTGTATATTGTTCATTTGCATACAAACATGCCCATGATCTCAGAGCATGTGAATTGACATGGACTGAGAATTGCATTTGTTGCACCATTTTGTCAGTGCTGAGATGGCAAAAGAAGCTGCACATGCCGCTCTTGAGGGTGGCATCTCAGTTGTGAGTATCCTTACGCAACAATACGTTGTCTATCTTCAGTGAATAAATTAGTTTATCTTAATTCTTGCATCTTTCTTGTTTTGATATTTGACTTAATGGTCTCCATTTGGACGTGTAATGGTGTTCTTTTTCTCAATGTGCAGCTGGAGATTGTGGTGTCAACTCCGGGTGTGTTTGAGGTTGTTCAAACCATGCCTTCCATTTAGTTATATGAGACTATTACAGTACAAAGAAATTTAATGAAATAACTTCAAGTCAATTGCCAGATGTCTCTAACGCTAGTTTGTTATACAACAAACACCTTGTCCATATGTCAAGTCAACACGGCTTGGTTGACATTTGCTAGTTCTGGCCAAACAATATAATAGAAACCACATTCACGTTACCTGTACAAAAGCCAACAGTGAAATTTGCCAAATGCCTAGGCTGATTTGTAAATGAGTAGACAGCATTTGGCGCAAGTTAATCGAGCTTGAACAACTAGTGAATATAAAAACACTGAGAAATTTTCTTCTATTTTCATTTGTATCTGCGTTCTATTTTTCTCCATCTTTTTTCTTTTGGCCATACCAAGATGCATACCAAGTCTTGAAGCTTTAGCTTGAATTTAACTGGCCTTTTTCATGAGCACTTACCCATTGTCTCCATTGCAGGTGATACAAGAAATCATTCATGACCATCCATCAGCAGTCATTGGAGTAATTATATAGCTGTACTTCAAGTTATTTCTGCTGTTAATATTTTTGACTCATTTCTAAAACCATGATGTTGACCTCTATGAGATTTGTGAACTGAGAATGGGATCAAGCATATAGAAAAACAACACTGAGTGTATGAATTTGTAATGCCCTTGTGATTTGGAAATGGTCTTGCAGGTTGGGACCATCTTAAATATTACAGATGCAAGAAATTGTGTAAAGTCTGGGGCAAAGTTTCTTATGAGCCCTGCTACAGTTGAGGTCTGTTTCTGGTGCTTCCAAATTAGGAATTTTGAGTCCATAAAATCAAGATTTTGAAAACCCTAGTGCTTCTTGCTCGTTTTCTGCTGTCATGGCATCTGAAATAAATATCAATGGAAGGAAGGTGGTTGCATTATTTGATGAATTCTAATCCTTATGTGGTCATCAGGAAATATCAGAATATTTCCATCAGACTGAAGTTCTGTACATCCCTGGAGCAATGACACCAACAGAAGTAAGGCTGTGAATCTTTACTTAACTCCCTTTAAGCTTCAGGAAAAGCATCCTTCACAGTTTTTTTTTTTTTTTTTTTTTTAGTTTAGCTACCTCAATATTTTTACATTTTAATTTGGGTTTTCTGGCTCAAAAGTTTCTTCCCTTTTCTATCTGTGATGGAGCTGGACCTCTTGAAAACTCTGAACTCAATCCACTCTTTAATGCCCTTACAGGTATTTAATGCATATAAAGCTGGTGCGAAAATAGTCAAGGTTGGCTTCAGCACTATATGTTGTTTTGAGGAGTCATATAATGCTTTCACCTGCATTACACAACACTATTCATGGATCCACCATTTCATTGATCCAGATTGTTTTTCCCTGGACATAAGATACCATATGTTCCCACACATTCAATAATCCTGAGTGTTTCCTGCTTAGCAACTTTGAAAATTGCAAGGAACTGATAATATCATCATTTATCCCCTTCCCCCCACTGCTGCCCATATTTGGTTGTAAATGACATTTTTATCTCATCAGCAATTTCACCTCCACCAAAGCATTAGCAACTCATGTTTTCTCTGTTGTTGATCTTGGAGTGTTTGTTTTCACAGATATGCAAAATGTTATGCTAATTTCTTTTCTTTCAATTTTACTTTCCTTCTGTCAGGTTTATCCAGTTTCAGCACTAGGCGGTGCTAAGTATATTTCAGCACTCAAGAAACCATTTTTTCATATTCCAATGGTTGCTTCCCAAGCCATCACACTAGGTTGAGTGCATGAATTGTCTTATTCCCCTTCATAGAGTAATTTCGAAAATAATTCAAACCAACACCTTCAGAATCATCTCAGTATTTTTCCTAGCATTTGGATTGGTATTTAAACTGTGGCTTTGCTGAGATTCTATAATGATATGCCCATAAGACTTACCATTACATTTACTAATTAGTTTTGAGAAATAAGCCAATCTGCTGCACATAACTCTCCCTTTATCCCTGTTAATAAGGTTTGTGTTAGAAAAATGGTGGGGCTGTACTATATAATTCCTATTCTTTCTTATTGAGCTTGTGCTATTTACAGACTCAATAGAGGCATACATTAGTGGTGGTGCATCTGCAGTTGTGTTATCAGATGCTATATTTGACAAAGAAGCAATGGGGCAGAAGAATTTCAATGCAATATATGATCTTGCTCGTGTGGCAACTTCACATGGCTATAAAGCTGTAAATAGGTGAAGAGTTGTGGTCTTTGTTTTCATTTTTTAGTTTCACTTTTACATTCTAGGCCTAGAGAAGAAAAGCTGAAAGTAAAATATTAGTAGCTGCTTAGTCAAATTAAAACTTTCAAATATACTTCTTAATAAAATTTCTTGCACTAGTGAGTTTCATGCCATTTGTCAACATTTGGTGCATAAAATATGTATTGGTTGTTATAACAGCTGTCCATATCCTGTTCACTTGATGCATCCATAGCCATGTAGCATTGCTTGTGACCTGAAGGATCTGATGCAGGAAAAGGCAGGAGGATTAATTCTTGGTAGTATAGCAGACAACCTCTGGAGATCTTCTTTGTGAACTAAACAAAATGAAGTCGCTATCTAAAGATGAATTGGTTGGAGAAAGTCAAGGCCTGCTAAACTTATTTGAAAATCAATGTAAGACTCATCTACTGTGGCGTATTTTCTTAAAATTGTTTACCTGCATCATATTATTATACTGAATTAGCAATATCATTTGCAAGGTACATAATGACACAGAGAGAATGGCATAGCATCATTTACGCTACTGTAAGCTACTGCAGTGCCAAGTTAAGCAGACCAATTGATATTTATATGGAATCCTCTTGGTCTACCAGGCGAGGTGGCTTTTCTTGTGTGTAGGTCCAAAAATAAGCATATTCATGTCACATGTTAAAACACTTTAGGAGAATTGTTGCATTTGGACCACCTTAGTCTTGGCATGACCCGATTTTCTTTATTGTTCCTGTATCCTCATGGGATGCATCAAGTCACTTGATTTAACCACGCAGTATTATGGACTTAATAGCCAACTACTAGTTGCCGCCCCTATTCCATTGTTATGTGTTGTGGCTTACATGAATCATGGATTGGCTTGATCATTGGGCTTAAGGTCCAACATGAGAGATCATATCTCATGGCTGGAGACCTGCAGTGGATATCATGCAAACATATGAGCAGCAGTCACAAACTGCCATGCCATCCTACGTTGTCGGTTGTTGCCAGCATGTCAAGTTTGGAGACCTGAGTAATATGAAATTGTGGTGACCCTGCTGCCAGGATCACCCTCTGAGATATCAGGCCATTTCCACCATTTGAACATTAGTTTGGACTTGGGACCATTATCTATCCACTGGTTTCTAGATTGCACGTGAACTGGCAGGTGATTGGCCTGATTTTCGCGACAAGATGGCTTCATATCGATGCCCACATTCACAATGATAAGATTTTGTGATGTTAGGGCCACATGCAGCATTGGTGTTCACTGACGTTAACATAGATTGTTGAATATTTTGTTTGCAATGCTGTGTAGTGCAGTTGTTCAGGTCCTTAGGCTAGTGCTAGGTGGAGGTTAAGCTACTTTTCAGTGAATTGGTTTGAACTGTGACGTTATCATTATATAATTATGATGTTATAAAGATTTAATGATTTTAAAAAATCTAAGTTCAAAGTTACATGTATTATCATAAAAAATGTCAAGTATGAAAATGAAAGAAATTGACAGCCTAATTCTACTTAATTGTGGAAATATACTTAATTAAGGACTTTAGACAAGGATTTAGGTCATTGTACCTCCCAAATCAAAACCTAATACAAGCGCATGGTTACGATCATCGCACGCAGAGGCCGCTTCTTGGTCTGTGGCTTTGAGTATGCCGCTAACTGTGTTTTCTCCCTCCATAATTAAAACCTAGTAAAAATTAGGGATGCAACTTGGGTTAGTCGGGATTGGTATGAAGTCAACCTTAACCCTAACCCAAGGTCTAAGGTTTAAAACCTTAACCTTAACTTAAATTTAGTAGGTCAGGTTTGGGTTGAATTCGGTTTAAGTAAATAAGTAAAAAAATGACTATTCATTTTTAATATTCAACAATATTCAAATAAAATTAATCCATCACATACTTAAAATTTACATATCCAATATTAAACTAAAGTTCTAAATTCAAATAAAATAATAAGTTTATCAAGTAGTTAAATAAAATAAAAGTTCAAATAACATTTAATTAGGTCTAAGAAGATTTTCAAAAAGGACATGGGAATGAGGATGAAACCAGGGAGATTAGATCATTTAGAGGAAAATATGCTTGTACTAAGAGTAAAGATAGAGATTATGAGAATGATATGAGATTGATAAGTAAGAAATTTTAAAAAAGAAAGAAACAATATAATATGAATTATGAGAAATGAAAATTATATAGTTTTTAGTTTTGTAACTAATAATATATAATTCGGGTTGGTTTTGGGTTAGGTTACTATTAATCCAAACCCAACCAAAATTAGGATTTGGGTTTCCATCAACCCAAACCCTTAAAAATGTCGTATTAGATTTGGGTTAAACCAACCCAAGTTGCACCCCTAGTCAAAACCATCATCCAAGCTCCCTTCTTTCCACTCTGAAGCCGTTGCTGTGGTCTTGAACCTTTCCAACGCAAGTTAGCAGCGACTCTTTCAGCCTATTCGACAATCATAGGTGCGCACGCTAGCCTGTCTACACACCTCCCTCACTCTCTTTCGACTGCTTGATTTTCGAAATGAGATCTCTGCTTTACAGAAGAACATCTCTTTCCCATCCAAACTCCAATCTCTGTATAAGAATCTCACCCAAACCTGATCTAAGCTTCCCCTGCACTGGTTCCTCCAAAAGCCCTAAAATTCTAGAATCTGAGTTCCCCCAAACAGCTCAATCTTCAGACCATGCTACATTCCTTGAAAACTCCCAAAGCCCATTTTTCAGAAACCCCTAAACAATTCAAAGATGCATAGAATGGGACGTTAGGTTAGGCACAGGAGAGGAGAGGAGAGGGTTTTTTTTTTTTTGTTTCTTTTTCATTTTAAGGATGGAACCAAGATTCGTCCAGTTCTATCGGCTTCTATCGGTTTTTTACCACTAGACCGGACTGGCCTTAGTTGAACAGGCGTTTGGACCGTTTGGGTTTTTGATGACAATGATCTATACTAGCTTGATTCACTTTATGATTAATGGTTTTTTTCCATTATTATTCCTTTTTGATATTCTAGTTTTTTCACCTTTTGTTTTTCAAGCATCAAAACAGGCCTAAAAAGAGTTATTGTTTTGGCGCCTTCTGTTTACAATTGGGACCATTCATAAATTCCCCAAAAGGTAAAATGTTTACCCCCCAAAAAGAATGTTGAAAGGGTTAATGAAGTGACTATAATGAAAGAAAATTTTGGAAGAGAAATTTACGACACACGTTTCACTTTTCATGACTTGCTATTTTTACAGTTTGAAGAAAAATTCGTTTCCTAGATATAACATCATGCCCCCACAAAACTCGTCAAGGTCAAACACTAGATTCCAGATAAAAAAGTATACATTTTTTTAAGCTGTTGAATCTAACTGGAGACCCCAGATAGTAAAAAGGAACATTTGAAGATAATATCTGTTTGCATTTGGTGTATTTAAGAGGGTGCGTGAAAAGAGGGAGAGATGGTGTATTAGAAAAACGTAACGGGACGATATAATCAAAACAGATTTTTTTAATAAAAAAGTAAAAAATTGAGTTATTAAAATAATTAAAGCTTCACAGCAGTCTCAAAAGAAAGTATAAAAATGGTGGATTTCAAATGCACCATACTCTTGAATGCATCCAACCAGAACCTAAACTAGTTTTAAAGTACGCATTTTGGTTGAAAATGAAAAAAATGTTGGTAATATGTGATAACATAGGTCGTAAAGTAAACAAAGGTAAAATAAATAAAATCTTAATTAAAAATAGCCATAGTTAAAAATAAATTATTAGAATAGACAAAAGGAAAAAAAAAATAAAATTCAATCCTCTCTAGTGCGGTAATTGGACTGACCAGTGAGCTGGTTTGGTTCGAACCGTTAAACCATTCATTTGAACTGCTTTGAACCGTGACTTTATTATAATATAATTATAATATCATAAAATTATAATAATTTTAAAAGTATATAAATATTATAAATTTAAATAATATAATAATTATATCATGTATGATATAATGATTCCATAACCAAGCCAACAAGAACAAAATATAATAATCAAAATAAATGGCATATTTATTATTCCTACATATTTGTTCATGAATCTATAAGTATAAATAAATGATACATTAAAGCAACATTCAAAGAAGTAAAATCATCAAATTCTAAAGTTTACAATAATCACCTAATTATTCAAAGATTCAAGCATAAAAAAGCACGCAAATCTAATTCTAATACTAACAAGCAACAATGACTTACAAGTTGAAAGAATTTAAAAAGATAGAATGTAAAAAAAAAATTTATAAGCAGAGGTCGCTGCAGTGACGAGCCGCCGCTGACCAATCATCTGTCGGACGATCTGCTCCGCCCAACGGAGCCACCTCCAAACTTCGACGCCGACGACTTCTTCGCAGCATCGGTTCTCGACTCTGTTTGCCGGAAAAATTCAGAAACTATGAGTGAAACCCTGTCTTCTTCCTGGCAGCCGTTGCCTGCTTTTTCTCCGATGGACTAGCCCTTCGTCGCTGGCTTCTTCTCCGACGAGTAGTCCTCCTGCTCCCTCCTGCTCCCTTCGTACGCCACTCACATGGTGATCTGTTTACGGCAGAACAAAGAACCCACCAGCGTCGCC
>JAYJMB010027807.1:0-37842 GCA_036873735.1 Pouteria campechiana
ATCGACCCTTGCATAAGCACACTAGACTACACATCGACCGTGCACTTGCGAGGTTATTTAAAACCTGAGCCATCTATATTTTGGCCATCAAGTTTTTGGCGCCGTTGCCGGGGACTGATTGCGAACCATCTATATTTTGGCTCATCAATAAATGTTTTTTTATTTATAATGAATAATGTCCAAGTTTTACAAGTGACAAAGTACAGAAATGTTGAGTGCAAAACCGTAGCCTCTTGCCATAGCCGCCTGCGGATATTGCCTTCCGTCCACAGATAAAGTACTTTATCTAAAGAAGTTACCTGCTAATTCACCTACCACCTACCCATATCGCCAATGCCATAGTCACTTGGCACAACCGCTTGTGGTATCACCTGCGGATGGATAGCAAGATGCATTTGAGAGTTTTTCCCAAAAAATGACCGCAGCCACTTGGACATATCACCTATCATTTCACCTGACACATAACCGATTGTCCTAGTCTCCTACGCCTACCACTTACCCACTCATAATGATCAAAAATCCGAATATTGCAGGCCTCAAAATTACTTCACACTCCTTCCAATAGTCAAGTTTTTGAAGTTGTATTAAAGGGAAACTAAGGGACGATTCAAAAGTTGAAGAAGCAAAGGGATTGAGCTTGAAATCTTTCACAAATATTTGTATCCCTAGGCCAAGAGCTTTAAACTTGAAATATCATTCAAGAGCTTCATTTTTTTGTATCCATTTAAGGTCTACTTCTTTAATATATCCAAGGAGATCTTATGTGCTACAAGGAATTACTCAAAGATCAAGTCCTCCCAAAGATCATCAAGGAGCTTGAGGGTTCCAAGTGATAAAGGCTAATCAACCAATAAGAAACTCATTCAAGTCCTTAAAGTATTTTCACTCCAAATGATGCCAAAATTAAAAAGCTTCAAGGCTATATTAACACTATCTCAAGGGAGTTTGAAATCACTGTAATGTGCTTATTGTTTTATCATTTCTATCTATGCTTTAATTGTGTGTATTTATCAGCCTAGACAAAGGCATATCATTGTACACAAAATACCTGCAAAGATAGAGTTTCTAGTTAGCTCATGAAACTAGAGTTATACCCCCTGGAGCTGGAATCCAGAAGAGTACTAGGAGCATTATGTTTATGACCCTTAGAGCTGGAGTCTAAAAGAGTGCTGGGAGCACTACTTGTACTTCTACTATTGGATATAGTTGAACCCAAGATACAAGGAGAGTATACTCTTGAAAGAGTGGATGTAGGGACAGGGTACCCGAACCACTATAAAAATCATATTGTTTATGTGTTTGATTGATTTACCTTTTTATGCACCTTACTGCTTTACTATTTATCTCATATTGCATAACAATAATTTTTTATAAATCTAATTCACCCCTCCCCTCTTGGGTTAAGTCATCTCATGGGAACTAACAATTACAGTGCTTTCATTCTCCCCTAAAA
This sequence comes from Pouteria campechiana, assembly GCA_036873735.1. Taxonomy (NCBI): domain Eukaryota; kingdom Viridiplantae; phylum Streptophyta; class Magnoliopsida; order Ericales; family Sapotaceae; genus Pouteria; species Pouteria campechiana. Next base: position 1,454 of record JAYJMB010027807.1, read on the forward strand.
TGATATTGATGAAGCTTTGAACATTCTAAACATTGAAGCACCTTGAAGCGATTGCACCTTTAGGAATCTTTAGTTCTTAAGATTATATCTTTTTAAACACACTAAGAATCTATTTCTTCTTCATTATAACTTTTATTTATAAGTTTCTAATGCATTCTAGCTGTTAGCGATTAGTTTTGGTAATCTTCTGACATTGCAAATTATGTTTTCAACACTCAACATAATCTACCTTCTAAGTGCTCTTCAGAGCCTTGGAAGGTTGAGTGCTTGTCAGTTACTGTTGCCGCATATTAATTTCAAGGCTTCTGAGATCTCTTTAGATCTTTTGAAGTTTGGATCAGTTTGAACTTCATTCCAACAATACTCTTTAGACCATCTGAAGTTGGTTTCAGATGTTCTAAAGTTCCCTTTCGTGACTAACATTCCCAATGCTATTCTTTCCCTTCTAAAGTTTCTATTCATTGTCTAAAGCATGCTCTGAAGATGTTTTCAAAATACTCTGAAGCATAGCATTTAGACATTCTGACCTTATTTCCATCCAAGTTCCATCTGAAACTTCTCTTAGACTCTAAAGCTTCTTCTTCCTTCTGAAACTTATCTAAAGCTTCTTCTTTCCCTTCTGAATTCAAAGTTCTACTTCTAAAACCTTTAACGCCACTTCTAAAGCTTCATCTGAAGTTACTGATCATCCCTCTGAATATGTCTGCATCACATCTAAAGTTTCTTCTGAATCCAAAAATCTTAGCAACATGTCATTAGCTTAATTCAAGTCATTAATAAGTTTTGTTAATCATCAAAACCAAACCCTTAGGGTCAACATTCTTTCCCTTTTTGATGATGAAAAAACTTGATGACTTGCACTAATAAAAATAGTACTAATGAACTAAGTAAACTCCCCCTATCTATCTTATTCAATAAGCTTATGAAAGTTTGTTTCATTGCAGCTCGTTGTGCCAAAATTGATTCACATTCAAAACTTTTAAAAGATCTGTTTCCCCGTCTTCCCCTCTTTATATCATTTTCCCTCAAATATAGTAAGTCATAACATTCTCCTCCTTTTTTTTAATAATCAAAAGGTCTTAGGGTGAGGGATTAACAATGATTACTAGGTTGAGGGACTGAACTATTTCTCCCCCTACAATGCATGATTCTAAACTTCAATATACAATGCTTTCCCTATCATGCATAATCTAATAGTTTTATTTCTCATATTCAAACCAAAATCATTTAGCTTATATGTTTTTTGTTTTGGTTCAAGTAGTAGATGATTATTTTTTAAACTTTTCTCACATACCCATATGCAAGATGGTTTGCTTATGAGAGATAAAGGTGTGAAGGCTAAAATGAAATGAAATACGGAGATTTAAAATAAGAAATAAAATACTTGTACCTACCTAGCCTGCAACTCCCTCAAATAGATTGATTTTTCTTTGTTCTTCTTGGTTGAGGAGCTACTTCAACTCCTATTATGAAAATGAATTTCTTCTTCTTCTACATTTTCTTTTTTAATATCTTCTTCTTCCTTACATATACAATGCTCTACTGAATTTACAATTTGCTTGTTCTTTGGTAGATTTTGAATCTTCCCAGAGAGGGTTTTTATGATTTCCACATCTTCTTCCTCCCCCTCACTAAATGAAGAATCTACACTTCCATGGCCATGCACTATCTTCATCTTCTTTTCTTCCTTCTCATTCTTCAAAACTTCATGGGTCATTAGTGACCCCATCAATTCTGCAATTGAGATCTTGTTCAAATTTTTGGCCTCCTCAATAGATGTGACTTTGGGCATTCAATCTACTGGAAGAGACCTTAAAATCTTTTTAACCTACTAGGAACAAGAGATCTCATGACCTAAACCTTTTAGGCTGGTAATGAATCTTAAAAATCTAGAAAACATATAAGAAATAGACTCATTACTAAACATGCAGTATGACTCATATTTTTAGACAAGCAAACTACTCCTAGCTTCTTTCACTTAGCTTATCCCCTCATAAACTACTTACAAATAGTTCTAGATTTCCATATCAGTTTCACATAAGGATATCTTCTCAAATTCAAAAGGAGCGAGAGCATAATATAGAGCATTATTAGCTTTGGTATTCAATTGAACTGCTCTAATGTCCTGGTTGGTCCACTAACTCTCCTCTAAAGTGCACCACTCATTCTTCTACTATCTTCCACAACTTATAAATATTGGCAATCAAAATATTCTTCATTATCATTTTCCAAAAGCTATAATGCTCCCCATCAAAGTATGGAGGTCTAATAGTCAATTGACCCTCTATGATTCCACCAAAATTGTTTGCCATATGGGATCACATTGAGGTTGAGATTAAAACTTTGAATCCTTGTTTCAGTGACCTACTCTGATACCAATTGTTACACTTGGTATAAAGCTCAACCGCTTGTTAGTCTAAACCTGCTATGATATGCAGGTTGTATGGCAAAGCAAGAATCCAAGTGTGATGGGAAAACATATGATATATGCAAGTGTAGAAAATAGAATATAACTGAAGCACATAAGCACAGACAGTAATAAGAACACAAGGATTATAGTGGTTCAGGCCACTTTGGCACCTATTGTACTTTCCAAGGTTTCCTGTGATACCCGAGACTTGAGGTAGGAAATTTCCCATGTATGATAAATTCATACTTGTTTTGGAAATTTATTTTCATAATTTTATTAGTTTATAATTACATTTGATTATACATAGCACTTAATGAAGTAAATTTGCGCTTTGGGCACAAGCACATATTAAAAAGAAGCAGTATATGAAAAAGGTGTCACTTGTAAAAAAATTTTGGCATTGATAATGGATGTTTTTGAAAAAGTATTCAACATAATAGTTATATATATTGAAATTATCTTTCCAATGCATTAGAAATCATGTGATTTGGACATCATATGAGGAAGTTATACCCAGTGCACCGAAACTACTCCTAGTGGATAATTAAGGACGCAAATGACAAAATTAAACTTGATAATCTTAAAATTTTGTGTATTATTTATGAAAAATAATTTTTAAAATTTGTATTTAAGACCCACTAAGATAAATATAAGTATAAAAAGTGGAATTTAAAAATGATTTATTGATTTCTATGTAATATTTGAGGTTTAATTTCTCAAGTGGGCCAGAATTCAAGGTAAATAATTTTTTATGTAATTAATTAACTGGAGCAATTGTATTCAAGATAAAATTCAAATTGGAGTAAGAATAAATAATATATATTTGTACAATTATGAGTGATGGTTCAGATGATGTTAAATATGAATGATTAGAGTGCAAAATGCATAAGTTTCAAGGTGCACATACATGGTAGTGGGAAAACACCACCAGAGCACCAATTGCTACTAACCCTAAAGTGCTCCACCATAACCCATGTTTCCCCCCTTTTCTCCTATTCATGATAAAGCAAATAAACTCATCTCCCCCAATCTCCTAATGCGCATTCTCTCGCCAATTTCCAACGTGAAATCAGTTGGACATTCGCCCAAACAACAAGACAATCATCCCCATACCATTTCCACCCCTTGGGACATGGTTAGGAAAGAAAGCGGTTGTTGTAAACATGGGTTTGCTACTGATTGGAGTGAAAAATTGAGGAAAAAGCTTGCTTCCATCAAGAAATTCAAGGATCCATTGGAGCTTGAATTAAAAGGCAGTGATTGAATTGAAGGTTGTAGATTCCTTTCCAATTGAGGTAAGTAGGTTTCTCTTAAACTTACACATGAATAAGCTTGTTAGTATACTAGCATACGAGCATCAAATTTAATCGTTATTTGTCCTTAATACACTATGATTGAGTTTATGAAACCATCTTATGTTTGGATTTGACTACAGGCTTATTGTGTTATGATTAGAACTTTTCATGTGTTATTTGTGAGTTGGTTATGATCATATAATTTGATTTATTGTAGACATGTTAGTACATTGGCATGCATGTGGTTATGTTATATAAATATTTATGTTATATGCCCGTAGTGGCTTGTAGTTAAGCTCCTGTGTGGTGTATTGCTTGTGTGGCGTTTTGATCGCTTATGTGGCTTATTGATCACCAGTGTGGTGTATTGATCGCCTATGTGTGTATTGCCTATGTGGCTTGTTGATCGCATGTGTGGCATGCATTGCCTATGTGGCGTATGTTGGCCTTAGTGGCATATATTTAGGATATATATGTATTTATGAGCTCGCATTTCATGTGTGGCATGGTTGCATTGATATGATTTGAGTCTAATTGCATCTTATTGGATTTTCATTATTTTATATTATATTTCCTACTTACTGAGTTCGCCCGGACTCACTCTTTTTTTCTTTTTTATTCTAGATTCTAAGAATGACTGAGAAGCCTAACTAAGGATTGACACTTACAAAGGGAACTAGGGGTATAGGCAAATGAGATGATGATAGACTTAATCAATTATTTTGTTATTTGTTTATTCATGATTGGTTGTAGATGTGAGGAGATGCATTGGGAATTATTCATTCATTTGTTATTCTTTGTTTATGAGTTGGACTGATGTTCAGGAGGATGATTGTGAGTCAAACTGGCGATATGACATGGAGGCCAGTGTTTTGAGTTGTGATTGTGACTTGTATATGGAGTGGATTTATATTTATTTAGTTTATTGTCATGCTCTGAGGTTGATTATTTGATTCTAGAGACTATAGTTGTGTATGAGATTGTATGTATGGGTATAGAAACCCTCATATTTTAAGGGAGACTCTGCCAAATTTTTTGTAGGATCTTTCTCTGGAATATGAGTATGTAGCACCCTGGAAGTGGGGGTGTTACAGAGTGGTATCAGAGGATAACAATATCAAAAAGAGGTATGACAATAGCTATTAGATCTGAGATATAAAATAGTTATGAATAAGAAGAGTCAATAAACTTATAGATAGTTGGGGAGTGCTAGACTAGGGAATGACATTAGAGACCCTAGGTTGCTTTACTATAGGATGCTGGCTACTTAACTTCGAATGACTATGTGATATATGGTGGTATCTTGATGATATTATGGTGTAAATATAACTTGGTGATTTATGACTCTCATGCAGTATGGTTAGGCCAGGGAGGTATGTTAAGCGACACCTGTGTGGGGATGTTATTGTGCCTTGATGGTATGGAGTTGGTGTGACACCAGTGGTGGGTGGATATGCCTTGGTGGCATGGTTATGGCACATGTGAGGTGTGAATATGTCTGGATGGCATGATATAGATATCGAAATAATGATGATTTATAATTTGTGAGTAAGACACACTTTGTCTCCTTGTTCCTAGTGAGTCCTAATGGTCCTTTTTCCTTCTAAGTCCTAATGATGAGTATGTCTTGAAACTGTTGCATGGATGATGAATATGTCTTATTACGATGCCTTGATAAGAGGTTGTATATGATTCCTAATTATGAGGATGACTTGATAATGATGATGTATTTAGAGGATGTGTTTAATCCTAGGGAATTATGTTTTAATAATAATAACATGTGTATTATAGGCATAAGAGCAAAGATTGTATCAAGCACTTGGGTGATAGTATGATGGACAAAGGCCTCAAGTGGCAACAGTTATTCAGGCAGCCAACATTCAGGAGGCTTAGGCAGTGGACAACGTGGTGACAGGTAATCTTTATGTTTGTGATTACATGGCACATGTTTTGCTTGATCCTAGTACTTCTAGATCATTTGTCGCTGTAGTGTTTGTGGATAGAGCTTGTTTGCTGGTGTGTTATCATAGGCAACCAAATCTAGAACCGTGCTACAATTAATTTACTTATAGTAGCGTGAGCAAGGGTCGATCCCACGAGGAGTATCTAGCTTAATTTTATGCAATATGAACAAGAAAGGAGGGTTTTGAATTTATGTTATAAAAGAAAACTATCAAAGAAGAAAACCTTGGTTCAAGTCAACATCCACCATCAGAATCTCATTACTGATCATTGACACAATTGTAAATCAATTCACACTGCTAATATTCACCATTGGAATTATTTTTCTTATTTCTCCTTCAACATAGTCAATTAGAAACACACAATTCAATTAACCCTAACTACTAAACAACCTCAGACACACACTAAAGATTTAATCTAATAGCAACCTTAAGATTTGTAGAGATTTATGAAGCTAAACAACACAAGCACACGTGGTTGTATTTAATTTAGTCAAAAATTCTTCTTAAGATTTAATAACTACACAGCAGCAAATTATCAAACCCTAGTTACTTCACAAATTAGAGGGATCAAAAAATTATGGATCTGATATCTAATCTAGCAATAGATTTCAATGAATAATAAACTAGTAGATCTCCTAGCAATTAAATATAATAATCGTAATCATGAATCAAAGAAGAACATTCAATACTCAAAATATAAATTGAACAATTAAAATAAATTAGATCTCACAGTATATGGATTCTGAGGCTTCCATCTCCTTAAACCAAGAATAAAAGTTTATCCACACAGGGCCATGAAATCACAAAAAAAATAAAAATAAAAGAGAGAAGAGAGGAAATTCTCTGTCAAAAGCTGCCAAGAAGTCCTCTCCAAACACTAGCAAAAGAACCCTCAAAAACCTTACGAAATTGGTATTTAAAATAGAGCAAAAAAACATAAAATAACAATTTTCTTAAGTTTCAAAAGTGAGGAACAAAGTCGGGTGCCACTAGAGCCACCTTACTATTCGGTGGGGTGGTGTGTGAAGTGGGTTGGCGTTGACAGTGCGGTTTGCTGTCTACCAGACATGCATCTACTATGTAGACCATAACTTCTTCATTTTAACTTAGAATCGCATGATTCTTCTTGAATTAGTTATATAAATTTGAGATATACAACTTTTTAGTTGATAACTTTTCCAAATCATCATCTAAATATGGAAAAATTAGTACACAAGTAATATTATGTATAATCTTCAACTCCTTTTTGACATGGTTTGATACTTTCTCCACTCAGTTGTCCTTGATGTAGTCTTTATCTATCAAAACTCTGGGCATGAAAGTTGCAAAAAAATTTCTTTTATTTTTAGAACATCTTTAATCATCTTAATCAGAGGTTGGGTGAGAGATTTATGCCCAAAATAATTTTTAAAACATCTTTAATCATCTTAATCAGAGGTTGGGTGAGAGAGTTATGCCCAAAATACGAAGTGATGCTGAAGTTGTCCAAAATCCTTCAATTGACTTCTTTTTGCACTTTTCCACTCCAGTTGTCTCCTAAATCAGAATATAAGAATAATGAGTGCATATAGGAGTTAAATAAGTATAAAATTTTAAGTATTAAGGAAATAAAATATGAAACTTTGTATTCTCATCAAATTCCCCCACACTTAACTTTTGCTTATCCTCGGGCAAAACTCAATTTTGCTCTCCCCAAAAGATTATCAAGGTTGCAATTATCATAAACAAAGAATAACTAAAACTCTTCAAAACTCATAATATATCATAAATAAATCATTCTCACACAACTTATAGTCACTCAATAAGCATTATCTCTTGAATATGAATTAAACTAAATAAGTAGAACCCTCACGAAAATAAACAGTCTACTCTTATGTATTTGAAGGGTATATGTTTTGCTCAAATTCATTCCAATGAAAATGATCTACCATAAACTTGCATATCTTCTCATTCTCCATCACTGGGATCACATGCATATCATGAATCATAAGAACTTTTTATGGGTTCTAATGGGGTTTAGGGTAAAGGTGAGAAATATTTGGGAATGTATCTCAAAAGCTATTAAAACTAGTGAAGTACAAATAAATCAACTCAAGCTCAAATATATAAGACATGTATAATTACTTGTTTTATTCAACATCCTTCACCTTTGAATATATGATGTATAAACATACCCCTTCCCTTGAAATTTTTATATTTTCTTTTTTTCATGATTTTGAGAACAATAATCTGTTACATTTCATCAATCATAGTCATACCACAAATTTTGATACCCCCACACTTTATTTTTTATACACCCATACATAACACAATGATGACCCATGCTCCACTAACTTTATGGGTTGGGTAAAGATATTATTTTTCTGGGTTTCAAGTTTGTAACATAGGTTCACAATCAAAAACTATAAAGCTCAAAGGGGCTCAACAAGAGAAAAAATTAATCACAAGGTAGGCTATTTGGCTCATGTAGTTCAAAACAAAGAAGTACTTAATTTTATTCATGCATGCGTGCATCAATGTGATCTTAAAGAGAATCAAAGCAAGTTCTAAAGAAACAAATCCACGGAAGAATATCTCTCATGATTAAAAAGAATGAGACTGATGTGAATGTGTCAGTCTAAAGGCTCAAAATCTCACCAGCTTTTCTCTACAAAATTTAGTCATCACCATTCTCAAGGAAAATAACTAAACCGAAAGGGTAAAACTAACTCTTTCTTAATTTTTTTAATATAAAAATACATATAAAAACAAAATCAAAAAATACAACCTGAAGATAAACCTAAATCCCCTCCCCCACACTTAAAACTTATATTATCCCCAATGTAAGGTCAAATACAAAAAAGATACAAAAATAACTATAATATAAATGCAAACATAAGAAGAAAATAAGAAAAAAGAAACACAAACTCCCCTTGGGTTGCCTCCCAAATAGCGCTTTTGTTTATAGTCGTTGGCTCGATGATGAGCTAATTTATCATAATTTTTAATACCTAGATTGTCATGTTTTGGTCTTTAAATGATATTATTTCATTACTTTATATTCATATTAGACTAAATATTGTACTCAATGGATTTATTTGTGTTATAGGTCAATTTGGCGGAATTAAGGTTAATTTAGGGCTAAAATATATAATTTTGGAGCAGAGGTCTTCATGGGGTTACATCATTATGGGAGCATCAATATTAACATCTTATCAAGCATTAATCATGAATTTTTAATATGAATTTGTAACAAATCAGATGGTGGGACATTAATGTAATAATTCAATTGAAGAATGAATTCTATTTTTAGAAAGACTTCTACTTTTGGATGCTTCGCAAGCAAGAAAATTTGTAAAATTTCAATGGCAGCTCAAGGCAAATTTTGGCAGAAATATGGGAATATTTTGAGAAAGTGTTCAACATAAAATTATATCTCTTAAAATTATCTAACTAACAAAAAATAAATCACTTGATTCAAAGTTAATAGGAGGAAGTTATGGCCAAAATACTACAACTGTCTCCAGAGAATTTTCTAAACATAATGTGCAGTAATAGGTTTCACTTTATGGAAGTTTTTAGCATATTTAGAAGATGATTCAGAGAAATTTATCAACACAAAAGTTTTATATATTGAGAGTATGTTTAAAATGAATTGATAATCACATGATTTGGATATCATATGAGAAAGATATGACAAAAATATGAAAACATCTCTTGGTGAACAGATTCTATATGCGGAAATAAGATATTTTTAGCAATTGCTTATTGTATGCTCAAGATAACTTTCAAAATCCATGAGGAGGTGCAAGAGAACCCTAAATTGGGGTATTTAAAAGGTGTTTTAATAGAGAAATAGGTGACTTGAAGAGGAGAAAGGAGGTAACAACTCAGAGACATCAAAGCAAGCTTTTACCGAAGATCTTCCTCACTCTTTTCTTTTCTATTCTTTAAGTTTTCATCATGGCCCTGTGTGCCTAAACTTTTATTCTTGATTTAAGGAGACAAAAGCCTCATAATCAATATACTGTGAGATTTAATTTGATTTAATTTTTCAATTTATACTTTGAGTATTGAATGTTTTTCTTTGTTCAGGATTATGATTGTTATGCTAATTGCTAGGAGGCCTACTAGTTTATTATTCATTGCAATCTATTGCTAGATTAGATATCAAATTTGTAATTATTTGATTCCTCAAATCTACAAAGCAACTAGGGTTTAATAATTTGCTGCTATTTCATTTATTAAATCTTAGAAAGAATATTTAACTAAATTAAATGCAATCGCATGTGCTTGTGTTGTTTAGCTTCACCAATCTCTACAAACCTTAATGTTGCTATTAGACTAAAACTTTAGGGCTAGTCTTGGGTTGTTTAGTAGTTAGAGTTAATTAGAATGTTAGTTTCTAATTAACTATGTTGAAGGAGGGATAGGAAAAATAATTCTAATAGTGAATATTTGAAGTATGGATTGATTTATAATTGCTTCAATGATCAGTTATGAGGTTCTAATGGTAGATGTTAACTTGAACCAAGGTTTTCTTCTCTGATAAATTTATTTTATAACACTTTCTTCATTACATTCAACCCCCCCCCCCCTTTCTTGTTCACTTTGCATAAAATTAAGCTAGATATTCTTCGTGGGATCGACCCTTATTCACACTACTATAAGTAATTTAATTAGAGTAAGGTTCTAAATTTGGTTCCCTATGACAGCACACCAAATGTTTGATGGCATTAACAGGGAGGCATTCTACTTTATTTTTGTGCTTTTGTGATTTTTTTATTTATTTTTATTTTTATTATTTTTAGTGTTATTAGTTTTTTTGCTTGTTTATTACTACAACTCAATCTTCTAATCAAGGTAATTTGCAATACAAACCAAAAATTGAAAGAAATTTGCATAGGTTAAGGAGTGAAGCTTAGAGGAATTTAGAAAAGGAAGAAGTCATGGCTGAAACTCGAATTTTGAAAGAGCTTGCCACACCTGATGTGGATCAATAACCCTTATGCATAACTTTTCCTACAGTAAATGCTACTATTAATTTTGAATTAAAATCTGAACTAATTCATCTATTGCCCACTTTTCATGGTCTTGCAGGTAAAGATCCTCATAAGCATCTGAAGGAGTTTCAGGTAGTGTGCACAAGTATGAAACCGACAGGGGTGACTGAAGAACAAATCAAACTAAGAGCCTTTCCATTCTCTTTGAAGGATTTGGCTAAGGATTGGCTTTACTATCTACCATCTGGGAGCATCACAACATGGAATGAGATGAAGAGGTTATTTTTGGAGAAATATTTTTCAGCTTCAAGGGCAGCCAACATTAGGAAAGAAATTTATGGTGTGAGACAGCATAGTGGAGAATCCCTATAAGAATATTGGGAGTGTTCAAAGAAATTATGTGTGTGTTGCCCCCATCATCAAATTAGTGAATAGTTACTCATCCAGTATTTCTATTAGGGACTTCTTCCCACTGAAAGGAGCATGATTGATGCTACTAGTGGAGGAGCTTTGGTGGATAAAACTCCTAAAGCTGCAAAGAATTTGATTGTAAACATGACAGCCAACTCACAACAATTTGGCAATAGGCTTGATTCTCTATCCAATCCTGTCAATGAGGTAAGTGTTTCTTCCCTTGAACAACAAATTATAGGTCTGACTTCTTTTATTTGTCAATTAGCTATAGGAAATATGCAAATAGTAAAAGCTTGTGGAATTTGTTCAGTAATAGGACATCTAACTGATGCATGCCCAACTCTTCAAGAAGAACCTATTGAGCAAGTGAATGCAATAGGTGGTTTTTTTGGACAACCATAGAGGAAGTATGATCCTTATTCTAACTCATACAATTCAGGATGGAGGGAATACCCCAATTTTAGCTATGGGAATCCACAAGCAAAACAGCCCATAACTCAAAATTGCCGGAATTTCCAGTAGTACAAGCAGCCATGTCAACCTAAACCACAATAGGGAAAAACTTCTAACTCTAGTATGTCTTTGGAAAATATTGTTAAGTCTCTTACCACTAACACTTTGCAATCAATAGGAGATGAAGGCTAACATTCAGAATTTGGAGAATTAGATGAGTTAGATGGTAACAACAATCAATCGGTTAGAGACACAAAAATCAGGAAAATTGCCTTCTCAAATAGTGGTGACCCAAGAGAGAACGTGAGTGCAATTATTTTAAGAAGCGGCAAAGAGGTTGAAATTCTAGAAAAGGTGACTCCTACACCAATGGAGAAAGCAAAGGATAAAGATGTTTTATGCAGACAAGGACCTTCCTAAGGATAATGAAGTAGCCAAATATAAGTTTCCACCTCTTTCTGAATATAAACCAGTACCACCTTTTCTTAAGGCTTTAGCAGAATCTAAAAAAATTGAGCGATATCAAGATCTATTTGAGACTTTTAGTAAATGTGAAGTAAACATTCTACTTTTTGATGTCATTAAACAAGTACCTCATTATGCTAAATTCCTAGAAGAATTGTGTACAACGGAAAACATAAACTTCAGAGATATGAGAAGGTAAGAGTAGGGGAGAATGTATTTGCAATCATTCAAAGAGAACTTCCTACAAAATGCAAAGATCCAAGTATGTTTACTATCCCTTGCATGATAGGTAACACTAGAATTGAAAAGGCCATGTTAGATTTAAGAGCTTCCATTAATGTTATGTCATATTCTTTGTATGCTTCTTTGAAACTTGGACCTTTGAATAACACTGGTGTTATAATTCAATTAGCTATAGATCCAATGCATATCCCAAAGGAGTAGTTGAGGATGTTCTTATACAAGTCAATGATTTAATCTTCCCTGCTAATTTTTATGTGCTGGAAATGGAGAATGATAATCAAACTACTCCTATTCTATTAGGAAGACCATTCCTAAAGACATCCAAGAACAAGATAGATGTTCATAGTGGCACACGTACCATCGACTTTGATGGAAAAATTATCAAGTTTAACATTTATGATGCCATAAAATATCCTAATGATAATGATTCTATTTACTCCATTGATGTAATTGATTCTTGTGTACAGAAAGTTTTTGAACTTGATGAAAAAGATGAATTGAAAGATACCATTAAGAAACATCTTGAGAAGGAGAACAAGGAGAATAAGGTATTACCTTTGAGTACTGATTTGCAGGAAACTATTTCAGCATTGGATGACTTTCCGAAGTTATCAGAATCAAGTAATAATCCTTACATTGAGTTACCAGTTTCTAACAAAAGCCTTTTAACCTCTATTTTGCATGCATCTACTCCACATTTAAAGCCTCTTCCCAGTCACCTCAAGTATTCATTCCTTGAAGATGGAAAAACCTTGCCTATGATCATCTCTAGTGAACTCAGTGCATTATAAGAAGAAAGGCTTGTGCAGGTTCTTAAGAAGCATAAGAGGGCTATCAGTTGGATAATGAAAGATATTAAAGGAATTGACCCATCTGCATGCATGCTTCTTTATTTATAGTTTGCAATTGCTCCAGATTGAAGAAAGATACAATGTGTCGAGCCAACGACTATAAACAAAAGCGGTACTTAGGAGGCAACCCAAGGGGAATTTGTGTTGTTTCTTTTTCTTATTTTCTTCTTATTTCTACATTTATATTATGGTTATGTTTGCATCTTCTTTGCATTTGACCTTATATTGGGGATAATGTAAGTTTTAAGTGTAGGGGAGGGAATTTAGGTTTAGGTTGTGTTTTTGTATTTTTTTATTTAAAAAAAAACTTTGAGAGAGAGTCAGTTTTACCTTTTATTTTCTAATGATTTGAGGTTGAGGATGTCATAAGCAAGATTCAACTAAGCTTAAAAAATTCATAACATGATTGAATAAGTAATCTTCCAATTTGCAATTGCTTAGTTCATTTATTTTCCTTGAGAATGGTGATGACTAAATTTCAGAAACAAAGGCTAGTGAGATTTTGAGCCTCTAGACTGACACATTCACATCAGTCTCACCCTTTATCTTCATGAGAGATATTCTTCCATGGATTTGTTTCTCTAGAACTTTCCTTTATTCTCTTTGACATCACATTGATACATGCATGCATGAACATGAGTAAGGCCTTCTTTGTTATGAACTACATGAGCCAAATAACCTACCTTATGATTAATTTTGCCTCTTGTTGAGCCCATTTGAACTTTATAGACTTTTATTGTGAACCTATGTTACAAGTTTAAAACCAAGAAAAGCAATGTCTTTACCGAAGCCATAGAGCTAGTGGAGTATGGGTTATCATTATGCTATGTATGGGCGTGAAGAAATAGAGTGTGGGGGTGTCAAAATTTGTGGAATGGCTATAATTGGTGAAATAAAACATGTTGTTGTTCTTAAAAAAAAGTCAAAGTGAAAGAAAAAGAGAAAAGAAAAGAAAAAGAAAATATCAAAATTCCAAGGGAAGGGGTATGTTTACACATCATGTATTCAAAGATGAAAGATTCTAAAGAAAATAAGTGATTGTACATGTCTTATATATTTGAGCTTGAGTTGATTTATTTGTGCTTCACTAGTTTCAATGGCTTTTGAGCTATGTCTCCAAATATTTCTCACCTTTACCCTAAATCCCATTACAACCCAGGAAAAGTCCTTATGATTCATGATATGCATGTAATCCTAGTGATGAAGAATGAGAAGATATGCAAGCTTATGGTTGATCATTTTCATTAGAATGAATTTGAGCAGAACATATATCCTTCAAACATATGAGAGTAAAGTATTTATTTCCATGAGGGTTCTACTTATTTAGTTCAATCCATCTTCAAGAAAGAATGCTTATTGAATGAATGTAGGTTGTGTAAGAATGATTTGTTCATGATATATTATGAGTTTTGAAGAGATTGGTTGTTCTTTGTTTATAAAAATTGTAACCTTGATATTCTTTTTGGGAGAGAGCAAATTTGAGTTTGGCTCGAGGATGAGCAAAAGTCAACTATGGGGGTATTTGATGAGCTCATAATTTATCATATTTTTAATACCTAGATTGTCATGTTTTGGTCTTTAAATGATATAATTTCATTGCTTTACATTCATATTAGGTTAAATATTTCACTCACACTCAATGGATTTATTTGTGTTATAGGTCAATTTGGCAGAATTGAGGTTAATTTGGGGCTAAAATATGCTATTTTGGAGCAGAGGTTTTCATAAAGACACACTCATTATGGGAGCATCAATCTTAACCTCCAATCAAGCATCAATCATGAAGTTTTAATATGAATTAGGCACAAATCAGATGGTGGGACATGAATGCAATAATTCAATTGAAGAAGGAATTCTATTTTTAGAAGGACTTCTATTTTTGGATGCTTCACAAGCAAGAAAATTTGTAAAATTTCAATGGCAGCTCAAGGCAAATTTTGGCAGAGATATGGAAATATTTTGAGAAAGTGTTCAACATAAAAATTATATTTCCTAAAATTATCTAACTAAAAAAAAATGAATCACTTGATTCAAAGTTAATAGGAGGAAGTTATGGCCAAAATACTACAGCAGTCTCCAGAGAATTTTCTAAACATAATGTGCGGTAATAGGTTTCACTTTATGGAAGTTTTTGGCATATTTAGAGGATGATTCAAAGAAATTTTTCAATATAAAATTTTTATATCTTCAATTTATACTTAAAATGAATTTAGAATCACATGATTTGGATATCATATGAGACAAATATGACAAAAATATAAAAATGTCTTTTGGTGGACAGACTCTATGTGTGAAAATAAGATATTTTTAGCAATTAGGTATTGTATGCTCAAGATAACTTTCGAAATCCATGAGGAGGTGCAAGAGAACCCTAAATTGGGTTATTTAAAAGGTGTTTTAACAGAGAAATAGGGGAATTAGAGAGGAGAAAGGAGGTAGCAACTTAGAGACATCAAAGCACGCTTTTGGCGAAGATCTTCCTCTCTCTTTTCTTTTCTATTCTTTAAGTTTTTATCATGGTCCTACGTGGCTAAACTTTTATTCTTGGTTTAAGGAGACAGAAGCCTCAGAATTGATATACTATGAGATCTAATTTGATTTAATTTTTTAATTTATACTTTGAGTATTGAATGTTTTTCTTTGTTCATAATTATGATTGATATGCTTAATTACTAGGAGGCCTACTAGTTTATTATTCATTGCAATCTATTGCTAGATTAGAATTCAAATTCATAATTGTTTGATCCCTCTAATCTGTGAAGCAACTATGGTTTAATAATTTGTTGTTGTTGCAATTATTAAATCTTAGAAAGAATATTTGACTAAATTAAATGCAACTGCGTGTGCTTATGTTGTTTAGCTTCACCAATTTCTACAAATCTTAATGTTGCTATTAGATTAAACCTTTAGCACTAATCTTGGGTTGTTTAGTAGTTAGGGTTAATTAGAACACTGGTTTTTAGTTAATTATGTTGAAGGAGAGATAGGAAAAATAATTCTAATGGTGAATATTTAAAGTATGGATTGATTTATAATTGCATCAATGATCAGTTATGAAATTCTAATGGTAGATGTTGACTTGAACCAAGGTTTTCTTCTCTGATAGATTTCTTTTATAACACTTTCTTCATTACATTCAAAACCCCCCCTTTTCTTGTTCACTTTGCATAAAATTAAGCTAGACACTCTTCATGGGATCGAACCTTATTCACACTACTACAGGTAATTTAATTGGAGTAAGGTTCTAAATTTGTTTACCTACGATAGCACACCACTCGACTCACTACATCTTTCTTCAATCTAGAGCAATTGCAAACTGGAAATAATGAAGCATTCATGTAGATGGGTCAATTCCTTTAATATCTTTCATTCTCCAACTAATAGCTCCCTTATGCTTCTTCAAAACCTGCACAAGCCTTTCTTCTTGTAATGCACTGAGTTTACTGAAGATGATCACAGGCAAGGTTTCTCTATCCTCAAGGAACACATACTTAAGGTGATTGGGAAAAGGCATTAAATCTAAAGTAGATGCCTATAAAACAAAGGGTAAAAGGCTCTTGTTAGAAACTAGTAACTCAATGTAAGGATCATTACTTGATTTTGGTAACTTCGAAAAGTCATCCAATACTATAATAGTTTCTTGCAAATCAATACTCAAAGGTAACACCTCATTCTCCTTCTCAAGATGTTTACTAATGACAATTTTCAATTCATCTTTTCCATCAAGTTCAAAAACTTCCTATGCATAAGAATCAATCACATCAATAGGATCATCATCATCAGGATATTTCATGGCATCATGAATGTTAAATTTAACAATTTCACCATCAAATTCAATGGTAATTGTGCTACTATGAACATCCATCTTAATCTTAGATGTATTTAGGAAGGTCTTCCTAATAGAATGGGAGTAGCGTGATTACAATTCTCCATATCTAGCGCATACAAATCAGTAGGAAAAACTAATTCATTGACTTGCATAAGAACATCCTCATCTACACCTTTCGGATAGGCATTAGATCTATCAACCAATTGAATCACAACATTAGTCTCATTCAAAGGTCCAAGTTTCAAAGAAGCATACAAAAAATATGGCATAACATTAATGGAAGCTCCTAAATCTAACATGGCCTTTTCAAGTCTAGTATTACCTATCATACAAGGGATAGTAAACATACCTGGATCTTTGCACTTTGTAGGGAGTTTTCTTTGAATAATTGCAAAAATATTCTCCCCTACTCTCACCTTTCACCTTCTCATATCTCTAAAGTTTCTATTTCTTCTTTATTGTATACAATTCTTTTAGGAATATAGCATAACGAGGCACTTGTATAATGACATCAAAAAGTAGAATATTTACCTCACGTTTACAAAAAGTCTCATAGGAATCTTTATAGTTCTTAATTTTGTGAGATTCTGCTAAAGCCTGAGGAAAAGGTGGTACTGGTTTATATTCAAAAAAAGGTGGAAACTTATATTGATTTACTTCATTTTCCTTAGTAAGGTCCTTGTCTGCAACAATGCTTTTCCCTTTTTCTTGCTCTGTTGGTGTAGGAATGTCAATCTGTTTACCACTCTTCAAAACAATTGCACTCACATTCTCTCTTAGGTTCACCACTATTTTAGAAGGCAATTTTCCTAAATTTTGTGTCTCCAGCTGATTGATTGGGATAGCTATCTGACTTACCTAATTCTCCAAATTTGAATGCGAGCCTTTGTCTGATTCTCCAAATTTTGAATACTAGCTTTTGTCTCCTATTGACATTGCAAACTATTAGTGGCAAGAGACTTAACAATATCTTCTAAAGACATACCAAAATTAAAAGTTTTTCCCTGTGGTTATCTAAGTGGGTATGGCTGTTGATACTATTGAAAATTTAGCAATTTTGAGCAAGAGGTTAATTTACTTGTGGGTTCTTATAGCTGCAATTGGGATGATCCCTCCATCCTGGGTTGCATGTGTTCAAATAGGGATCATACTTCCTTTATAGTTGTCCATAAAAATCGCCCATTACATTCACCCGCTCAATAGGTTCCTCTTGAAGAGTTGGGCATGTATCAATTGAATTTTCTACCATGGAGCAAATTCCACAAGCTTTCACTGTTTGCATATTCCCTACAACCAATTGACGAACAAGAGAAGTGAGACCTGCAAGTTGTTATTCAAGGGAAGAAACACTTACCTCATTAGTAGGCTTGGATAGAGAATCAAGCCTATTGTCAAATTGTCGTGAGTTGGTTGCCATGTTTGCAATCAAGTTCCTTGCAGCTTCAGGAGTTTTATCCACCAAAGTCCCTCCGCTAGTGGCATAAATCATGCTCCTTTCAATGGGTAGGAGTCCCTCATAGAAATATTGGATGAGTAATTGCTCACTGATTTGATGATGGGACAACATGCACATAATTTCTTAAAACTCTCCCAATATTCATATAGGAATTCTCCACTATGCTGTCTCACACCACAAATTTCCTTCCAAATGTTGGCTGCCCTTGAGGCTAGAAAATATTTCTCCAAAAATAACCTCTTCATCTCATTCCATATTGTGATGCTCCTAGAGGGTAGATAGTAAAGCCAATCCTTAGCCAGATCTTTCAAAGAGAATGAAAAGGCTCTTTGTTTGATTTGCTCTTCAGTTACCCCTGTTGGTTTCATACTTGTGCAAGTTGCATGAAACTTCTCTAAATGCTTGTGAGGATCTTCGCCTGCAAGACCATGAAAAGTGGGCAAGAGATGTATTAGTCCAAATTTGAGTTTGTAATTAATAGTAGCATCTAAAGTAGGAAATGTTATGCATAAGGGTTGTTGATCTGAATCAAGTGTGATAAGCTCTTTCAAAGTTCGAGTTCCAGCCATGACTTTCTCCTTTTCTAAATTAGAAATTCTCCAAGTTTCTCTCCTTATTCTATGCAAAGTTCTTTCTATTTCTGGTTCATACTACAAATCACCTGTATTAGAAGATTGAGTAATAGTCATAAACAATTAGGGAGAATCTAATAAATCTTAAAAATAATAAAAATAATAAAAATAAAAATAAATAGAAAAAAGCACAAAAGCATAAAAATCAACTAGAATACCTCCCCAGCAACGATGCCAAAAATTTGGTGTACTGCCGTAGGTAACCAAATTTAGAACCTTGCTCCAATTAAATTACTTATAATAGCGTGAGAAAGGATTGATCCCACAATGAGTATCTAGCTTAGTTTTATGCAATGTGAACAAGAAAGGGGGGTTTTGAATGTAATGAAGAAAGTATTATAAAAGAAATCTATCAAAGAAGAAAACATTGGTTCAAGTCAACATCCACCATCAGAATCTCATAACTGATCATTGACACAATTATAAATCAATTTACACTTCGAATATTCACCATTGGAATTATTTTTCCTATCTCTCCTTCAACATAGTCAATTAGAAACACACGATCCAATTAACCTTAACTACTAAAAAACCTCAAACATGTGCTAAAAATTTAATCTAATAGTAGCCTTAAGATTTATAGAGATTGATGAAGTTAAACAACACAAGCACATGTGGTTGTATTTAATTTAGTCAAATATTATTCCTTAGATTTAATAACTACAACAGCAGCAAATTTCAAACCCTAGTTGCTTCACAGATTAGAAGGATCAAACAATTACGGATCTGATATCTAATCTAGCAATAGATTGCAATGAATAATAAACTAGTAGATTTTCTAATAATTAAACATAACAATCATAATCTTGAATCAAAGAAGAACATTCAATACTCAAAATATAAATTAAATAATTAAAATAAATTAAATCTCATAGTATATAGATTCTGAGGCTTCTATTTTCTTAAACCAAGAATAAAAATTTAGCTATATAGGGCCATGAAATCATAAAGAAAATAAAAAATAAAAGAGAGAAGAGAGGAAATTCTTTATCAAAAGTCGCCAAGAAGTCCTCTCCAAGCCCTAGCAAAAGAACCCTTAAAACCCTAGGAAACTGCTATTTAAAACTGAGAAAAATATGCAAAATAGCAATTTTTGCAAGTTTCAAAAAGTGGGGAATGGCGTTGGGCACCGCTAGCGCCACCTTGCTATCCGGTGGGGTGGTGGTGTGAAGTGGGTTGGCTCTAATAGTGTTGTTTGCTATCTGCTAGACATGCATCCACTATTTTAACCATAACTTTATCAATTCCACTCAGAATTACATGATTCTTATTTTATTGGTTACATCACTTCGAGATATACAACTTTTATGTTGATCACTTTTTCCAAATCATCAATTAGAGATGGAAAAATTAGTATACAAGTGATATCATGTGTAATCTTTAGCTCCTCTTTGACATGTTTTGATACTTTTCCTGCTCATTTGTCCTTAATGTAGTCTTTATCTCTTAAAACTCCAAATATAAAAGTTGTAAAAAACTTTCTTATGTTTTCATAACATCTTTAATCATCTTAATTAGAGTTGGATGAGAAAGTTATGCCCAAAATATAGAATGATGTTGAAATTATCTCCTAAATCAGAATATTAGAATAATGAGTGTATATAGGAGTCAAATAAGTGTAAAAGATTAAGTATTAAGGGAATAAAATATGACATTTTGTATTCTCACCAACTGGCTAAGTATCCTATGCTTGATAATGTGAATTTGTCTAGTCCTTTAGGGACAGTTAGCATAGCTTCTAAAATGTGTCATGGCATCCCTATAGTGATTGAGAGTAGACAATTTGTTACTAATTTGATTGTGTTAGATATGGAAGGATTGGATGTTATTTTGGGTGTAGACTAGTTGTTTAGTTATGAGGCTAAATTAGATTACAGAACTAAGTAGGTCACTTTAAAGCCCCTGGATGAAGTTGACATTATCCTTAAGAGTTTACCTAAAGATGGTAGTAGAGATGGCAGAGTTGAAGGTGCAGCTGTAAGAAGTTGATGAACAAAGGATCCATTCATCCTAGTGTGTCACCATGGGGAGCACCTATACTTTTTTTAAAGAAAAAGGATGGCAATTTGAGGCTGTGCATTAATTACAGGGAGCTTAAAAAGGTCACTATCAAGAATAAGTATCCCTTACCCTGTATTGATGACTTACTAGATTAGTTGCAAGGGGCAAGGACATTCTCTAAGATTGATTTGCAATCGGAGTATCATCATATGAGAGTGAAACCTACAGATGTAACTAAGACTGCCTTCAAGATGATATATGGGCATTACAAGTTCTTAATGATGCCATTTAGTCTTACTAATGCTCCCACAGTATTTATGGACTTAATGAACAAGGTGTTCAAGCCATACTTAGAATGATTTGTAGTTGTATTTATTAATGATATATTAATCTATTTTGTGAGCAAGGAGGAACAATAGTAGCATTTGAGGTTGGTATTGCAAAAATTTACGGAAGAAAGGTTTTATGCCAAACTCAAGAAATGTGATTTTTGGATGAACAATGTGGCATTTTTGGGTCATGTGGTTTGTGTTGATGGTATTTTTGTAGATCCTCATAAGATACAAGCAATAATGAACTAGCCAAGACCGACTAGTGTGACAGAGGTGAGGAGCTTCTTGGGATTAGCTAGATATTACAAGAGATTCATGGAAGGGTTTTCCACGATTGTGGTACCCATGACTAGATTGACCCGTGAAGGAAGTTGATTTGATTAGACTGATAAGTGTGAGGAAGCATTCCAGGAATTGAAGTAGTGTTTGGTGGAAGTGCCAGTGTTGATAGTGCCATCAGGTCAGGGTGGATTTGTAGTTTACACTGATGCTTCTAAGAATGGACTTGGTTGTGTACTGATGCAAAATGGAAATGTGATAGCATATACTTTTAGGCAGTTGAGACCGCATGAGCAAAATTATCCGACACATGATCTGGAGTTAGCAATAGTGATTTTTGCATTGAAGATATGGAGGCACTATTTATATGGTGAGAAATGTGACATCTATACTGACCACAAGAGTTTGAAGCATATCTTCAACTAGAAAGAGTTGAATATGAGACAGAGGCGGTGGTTGGAATTATTGAAGGATTATGATTTGGAGATTCATTATTATCTAAGGAAAGCCAATGTGGTGGTTGATGCACTAAGCAGGAACTCGGGAAGTAGTATGGCCTGCATGATTACACAAAAGGAAGAACTGTTTGAGGAATTGAGGAAATTAGATCTGCATGTGTGTATGGAAGGGTTGGTTGAATAGGTGTGCTAGCTAACTAATCAACCAACCTTGAAAGATGAGATCAAGTTAGCTCAAGAAGAGACTACAAATGAGGAATTTTAGAAAGTGAGAGAAAGAGCTAGAAATGGTTAATTGCTAGATTTTGGCACAGATGGTATTCTGAGGTATAAGGATCGATTGGCGATTCCTAAGGAGACTACGGTGGTGCAGAAAATACTAGAGGAAGCCCATTATTCACCATACATTGTTCACCTAGGGAGTATAAAGATGTATAATGATCTGAAGGCACGTTATTCGTGGAATGGCTTGAAGAATGATGTAGCCAATTATGTGGCTAAGTGCTTGACATGTCAAAAGGTGAAGTTGAACATCAGAGGCTGGTGGTTTATTACAACCCATTGAGATTCCTAGGAGGAAATGGGAGAATATTACAATGAATTTCATTACTGAATTTCCACAAACTTCAGCAAGGTATGATAATATCTGAGTGATTGTGGACAGATTGATTAAGGTGACTCATTTTTTACCAATGAAGACAACCTACATAGCTGAGAAGTATGCATGGACTTATCATAAGGAGACAGTGAGGTGGAATGGTGCACCTAAGTTTATTATTACTGATTGAGGTTCAATTCTAGAAAGCTTTACACACTACATATCATCCGCAGATAGATGGACATATAGAACAGGTGAATAGGCAGATAGAAGATATGTTGAGGGCATGTGCGGTTGAATGGGGCAAAGCATGGAGTAAGTACTTACCATTAGTAGGCTTTGCATATAATAATAACTACCATTCAAGTATTCAGATGGCCCCATTTGAGGCATTGTATGGCTGAAAGTACAGATCACCATTGCATTAGGATGAGGTCGGTGGGAGAGCATTAGTTAGTCTATAGATGATTGCAGATACAATGGACAAAGTATCATGGATTAGAGAGAAGATTCAAATTGCTCAGTCATGTCAGAAGAGTTATGCTAATACAAGGAGACGTGAATTGGAATTCTAGGAGAGAGACATGGTGTTTTTGAAGGTCTCTTCTATGAAAGGAATACTGTGGTTTGACACTAAGGGTAAGCTAATTCCTAAATAAGTGGGACCATATGAGATACTAGAGCAGATTTGTAAGATGGCCTACTAAGTAACATTACCACAATCCATGAGTGAAGTACATAATATTTTCCATGTATTTTCACTATAAAAGTATGAGTCAGATCCCTCTCATGTATTGCAACCAAAAGAGGTGTAGATTGGGGAGAATATGCAGTATATTGAACAACCGATCTGGGTTTTAGATAGCAAGGAAAATTAGCTTAGGAAGAAGGTGATTTGCCTTGTGAAGATCTAATGGAGCAACCACATTGAGGGCGAAGCAACATGGGAATTGGAAGAAATGATAAAGTTCAAGTACCCTTGTGGAATGAAGCCTGAAGTTTCGAAGACAAAACCTTTTGTAAGGAGGGTGGAATGTGACACCTGAGACTTGAGGTAAGAACTTTCCTGTGTATGATAAACTCATACATGTTTTGGATTTTTATTTTCATGATTATTTTAGTTTATAATTACATTTGATGATACATAGCATTTAATGAAGTAAATTTGCATTTTGGGCATAAGCACATATTAAAAAGTAGTAGTGCATGACAAAGGCATCACTTGTAGCAAATTATTGGCATTGCTAATGGATGATTTTGAAAATGTGTTCAAAATACAAGTTGTAGATCTTGAAATTATCTTTCCAACTCATTAATAATCATATAATTTGGACATTGTATGAGAAAGTTATGCCCAATGCACCAAAAATGCTCTTAGTGGATAATTAAGGACACAAATGATGAGATTAAACTTGATAATTCTAAAATTTTATATATTATTTATGTAAAATAATTTTGAAAATTTGTATATAAGACCCATTGAGATAAATATAAGTATACAAAGTTAAATTTGCAAATGATTTATTGATTTCTATGTGATATTTTAGGTTTAATTATCAAGTGGGCCAAAATTCAAGATAAATAAAAAATTTTATGTAATTAATTAATTAGAGTAATTTTATTCAAGATAAAATTCAAATTAGGGCAATAATAAATAATTTTTATATTTGCAATTATGAGTGATGGTTCAGATGATGTTAAATATGCATGATTGTAGTGCAAAATGCATACGTTTCATGGTGCACATACATGGTAGTGGGAAAACGCCACCGGAGCACCAATTGCTACTAACCCTAAAGTGCTCCACCATCACCCACATTTGCCCCCTTTTCTCCCATTCATGACAAAGCAAAGAAACCCATCTTCCCCAATCTCCCAACTGTCAGCATTATTATATATGATTTTGATGATAACAAAACTTGTAATAAGAAACTTGTATGCTTAAATCTCTAACAATCATATGTATGATTATGAATTGATAATAATTAATTAACATAAACACTTAATCATGAATATTTAATTAAACAAGTTATAGTCTTTACTTTATGGTGCACACATCATAAACATTAATTAATCTTTACTGTATAAATTTGATCAAAACACTAAGCACCATAATTTCGTAAGCTTTCATATTATGCATTTAATGGAAATTTATATTATCCTTGCTTTATAAAATGATACAATCACATGAGGATAAAATATATTCTGATATTATATATGAAAGCTAATAACATAGCAAGTGCAGAAAAGTTTAAGTGCAAGATAATGATCATCTGCAACAAACTACCATAACTATCTGCTATATTTTAAAGGAACTGAACTAATTAAAATCATGGAAGAAGAAGAAGAAAACAAAAGGTTTAGAGACAAGTAAAAAAGAAGGTTGCATTAGATGCTTTCACAAACTAAAGCAATGGGAGATGAAAACGGCTTCGAAGATGCACTATAACGAGTTTACATTGTTTGTCAACCTCAACAAGAAAATGTCAACAAACAAATGCAAAACAAGAAGTTAAAGACGAAGTCATGGTCGAAGAGCATAAAGTTGTTTGAGAAATTTGAGCTATCTACATCAACCAAAGAAAACTTGTCTGAGATAAAGAAAGAAAAAGATGTTTCACCAAATACTTAGACAACGGAATAAAGAAGAAATTGCTGCCTAGATAATCATGTACAAAGAAGAGAAAACTTTGTCCGATCAACAAAGTTAGAAGATTGGATTAGTTTGAGGACAAAAAGGCAATATGAATAAACAAGGGAGTATAACTTTAGCTGAGCCAAGATAGACAAACCAAAGAATGAAGAAATAAAGAAGTTGCAAGAACAAACCCCTTCTATTGCATGAAGTGTGCAGAATAGTTGAAAGCAGAACATAATTAAGTCTAAGACAAAGCAGAACATAATTCATCAATCGCTTAAATCAAACGAACGCCACACTTCGTTTGTTCAAGCAAGTTATAGTCACCTTCAATAGACAATGAGGAACAAAAGAAGAAGACCATACTTTGTCTGTTAGTGCAAGACTGAGCGAATTTCATCTGTCACCTCCAATAGACAATGAAGAACAAAGGAAAAACATTTCACTTTGTCTGTTCGTATAGAAGGAGAAGGTTGTCAATCGATCAACTTCGTCAGTACCGCCTAGAGTTAGCCTATTATCTGTAATAGGCAAAGCACATACACGAAAGATTGATCAAAAGACAAATCTCCTAGAAGAATTGTTGCAGACAAGGAAGAGTTTGTCTATCAGTCAGTTCAACTCCATCTGCGCCATTCAAAGTTCATCTACTACTTGCAACAGATAAAATCATTCTTATAGAAGTTCAACTGATAAACAAACCTAGGAAGAATTTGTCTACAACTTATGGTAGACAAATAGAAACAGATAGAGGCCATGACTTGTCAAAGAAAAATTGATTTATATGACTAAGCATACAAATGGCATTTACACTCAAGCCATCATTGTGCAGACTTATATTAGTCACCATTTCTGGCAATAAGTAGCACTGCAAGTTTTTCAAAACTGTGACAAGTCAAATGAGGAACACTTTTTAACATAGCTCATCCTCCTCTCTAAATGGTGATGCAACAGCTCGATACAAATCAGAATGGCATGCACTTCAATGGAAGAAAATTCAAATGCTCTTATTCATTCAATGCTGCTCTTATCTTTGCATTGAACGATTCTCACCTTCTCTAATGGTTGACAATATAAAGGAGCTATTTAAGTAGAAAAGGTGGGACATTTCCCTAGTGGTGAAGGAATACTTTTCAGATACACTTAAACTTATGCAAATCCTTCCACCCATGGCTAAAAGCTTAAACCGTCATTTATCTTTCATGAGCTACAATCTATATATTTTTATGGCCATTATTTTTATATTTTGGGAAGATTCTTCTGTGTTGTTAGAGCTGTAAAAGATCATATCTTCCCCCATTCTTAATTGTAACACTTTATAAAGTGTTAGTTTTCTAGTTAACCTGAAAACAAGAGAGTTATTGGTGAGCTCTAGAAAACCAACAAGTTTGGTAGTGATCTTTGAAACTAGTGAGTTTGTGGTGAGCTCGTTAAAACCATATTGTATGAGTTGTTGGTGAGCTTTGGACAACCAACAAGTTTGCTGGTGATCTTTGAAACCAGTGAGTTTCGTAGTGAGCTCGTGAAAACCAAGAGAGTGCTAGGAGCACTTTATATTTCTATTATATGGGATATAGTGAAACCTAAGGCACAATGAGTGTGTGCTTTTGGAAGAGTGGATATAGGGATGGAGTCTTGAACCACTATAAAAATCATCTTGTCTTTGTGAGTGTGTGTATGTGTTTGTTAATCTGTTTTATTCTTCATGCATTTTCTGTTATTCATCTTATACCACACTACACACAAACACAAAAAAGAGGGAAATGATCTAACAGAGGTTAAGCAATGAATTTTTATTTACCCAATTCATCCCTCCCCTATTGGGTTAAGCCATCCTACAAGACTCTTCACCAACGCCCATTCTCCCACCAATTTCTAATGTGAAATTAGTTGGAAATTTGCCCAAACAATAAGACAATTCCACACCTTGGGACGTGGTTGGGAAAGAAAGAGGTTGCTGTAAACATGAGTTTGCTACTAATTGGAGTGGAAAATTGAGGATAAAGCTTGCTTCCATCAAGAAATTCAAGGATTTATTGGACCTTGAATTAGAAGGCAATGATTGAATTGAAGATTGTGGATTTGTTTCCAAGTGAGGTAAGTAGGTTTCTCCCAAACTTGTATATGAATGAGCTTGTTAATATACGGACATTCAGGCACTTGATTTAATCGATATTTATCCTTAATGCACTATGATTGAGTTTATAAAATTACTTTATGTTTGGATTTGACCACATGCTTATTGTGTTATAATTAGAGCTTTTCATGTGTTATTTGTGAATTGGTTTTGGTCATGTAATTTGAGTTGTTGTAGACATGGTAGTGCATTGGCATGCATGTGGTTATGTTAATATATATGTTATATGCCCGTGGTGACTTGTAGTTAATCACTTGTGTGGCATATACCTATGTAGCTTGTCGATCATCTGTGTGGCATGTATTACTTATGTTGCTTATTGATCGCCTGTGTGGTGTATTGCCTGTGAGGCTTATTTATCACCTGTGTGGCATATTGCCTATGTCGCTTATTAATCGCTTGTGTGATGTATTGCCTATGTGGCTTGTTGATCACTTGTTGGCGTATATTGCCTGGGTGGCATATGTTGGCCTTAGTGGCATATATTTAGGATATATATGTATTTATGAGCTCTCATTGTGCATGGTTGCGTTGATAAGAGTTGATCCAAATTGTATCATATTGGATTTTCATTGTTTCATATTGTATTTCCTACTTACTAAGTTTGCCCAGACTCACTATTTCTTTCTTTTTGATTCTAGATGCCAGGAATGACGGAGAACCTAACCGAGGGTTGGCGCTTAAGAAGGGAACTAGGCATATGGGTGAATGATATGATGATAGATTTAATCGATTCTTTTATTATTCTTGTATTCATGATTAGTTGTAGATGAGAGGAGATGTGTTGAGAATTATTCATTCATTTGTTATTCTTTGTTTATAAGTTGGAGTGATGTTTAGGAGGATGATTGTGAGTCATACTGGTGATATGACATGGAGGCCAATGTTTTGAGTTGTGACTTGTATGTGGATTTATATTTATTTAGTTTATTGTCATGCTCTAAGGTTGATTATTTGATTCTAGGGACTGTGGTTGTGAGATTGTATGTATAGGTATCAAAACCCTCATGTTTTATGGGAGACTCTGCCAAATTTATAGTAGGGTCTTTCTCTGGAATATGAGTATGTAGCACCCTGGAAGTGAGGGTGTTACATTTACCCAACCTTAGTTTCCACTGAACAATGTGGAATCACACCTCCCTTGATTTCTAGAGCTAGCCAAGAACTCTACACTAATTAGTTTTCATGAGCTCACCAACAACTCTTACAATGTTGGTTTTCCTTGAGCTCACCAACAACTCATACACACTAGTTTCCAGAGTTAACTAGCAACTCCCCCTAGTTTTCAGAGCTAATCAAAAACTTCCCTTTATAAATACAAAGTGTATAAATAAACTGCCTCTAACCAAGCCTAAGATGTACACACAATTGAGGCTCAAATAAACATAAACAATGAAC
The DNA here is from genome assembly GCA_036873735.1 of Pouteria campechiana. NCBI lineage: Eukaryota > Viridiplantae > Streptophyta > Magnoliopsida > Ericales > Sapotaceae > Pouteria > Pouteria campechiana. The sequence continues at coordinate 30,289 of JAYJMB010027807.1, forward strand.
ACATTATAGTGCTTTCATTCTCCTCTGAAATCGTATTGATGAAGCTTTGAACATTCTGAACGTTGAAGCACTTTGGAGTGATTGCACCTTCTAGGGTCTTGATTTCTAAAGATTATATCTTGTTAAACGAACTCAAGAATATGCTTCTTCTTCATTGGAACTTCTATTTATAAGTTTTGAATCTATTCTAGCTGTTAGTGATTAGTTTTGGCAATCTTCCAACCGTTGCAAATTATATTTTCAACACTTAACATAATCTACCTTCTAAGTTCTCTTTAGAGCATCTGAAGGTCGGGTGCTTGTCAATTACCATTGTCGCATATTAATTTCATAGCTTCTAAAGCTCTCTTCAGATCTTTTGAAGTTCAACTTAATTTGAAATTCATTCCAATAATGCTCTTCAGACCATCTAAAGTTTGTTTCAGATGTTTTGAAGTTTCCTTTCACGACTGACATTCCTAATGACTATTCTTTTGCATTGAAGCTTTTGTTTGATGTCTGAAGAATGCTCTGAATATGTTCTAAAGATACTTTAAAGTGTAGCATTCAGACCTTTTGACCTTATCTCCATCCAAGTTCCTTCTGAAAATTCTCTTAGACTCTAAAACTTCTTCTTCCTTTTGAAATATCTCAAAAGCTTCTTCTTTCCCTTTTGAATTTAGAGTTCTCCTTCTGAAACCTCCAGACACCACTTCTGAACTTCTAAAGCTTCCTCCAAAGCTACTGAATGTCCCTCTAAACATGTTTGCATCATGGCTAAAGCTTCTTCTAGATTCAGAAATCTCAGTAATATGTCATTAGATTAATTCAAGTCATTAACAAGTTTTGTTAATCATCAAAATCAAACCCTTAGGGTCAACTAATGAGTGAATTTTAGTTTCTTATATTTTGTATTTTCAGGCTTAATTTCATGCAATCTTTAAGTGGTTTAATGTCGATCTCACATGTTTTTGTTATGTGTTTAGGTTATTAGAAGAGTGGATACAAGGAGAGAAAGCAAGCAATTATGGACCAATAAAGCAAGGATGGAAGGCACCTGAAGCAGCGAAAGGACCGGAGCTGAAGCGATGCGGAAGCGATAACCAACGAGATGACCAACTTGCTGGCACTGCCGACACTAGGGCTGGTCAAACCGCAGGTTTTTCAATTTTTTTAGTGTTATTTTATTTTACGGAATTTTGACATTTTGGGAATTATTTTTAGTAGTTTTGGGGAGTCCTTTAGCAAGGAGACTAGGGTTTTTCTAAGGAGGAAATTTGAGCATTCCTTGGAGAGCAAAGAACGGAGATTCAAGAAGACAATTTGCAGTATGATGTTCTTTATGAAGGGAGTATATTTTATTTTCTTCATGAACTAATTTTATCTTCGTGAAGATGTAGCCCTTCTGGATGAACCTTGTTATTTGGATTATTGATTATTGAATACAATTCTATGTTTTTATTCATGGGTTTTGTTTCATGGGTTTTATTTCAATCTTTTGATTTGTGTGATTGCTTGAGCACCAATTTCATAAATATTATTGATTGTCTATGTATGGTTAAGACGCATACCTAATGCACAACCATGAGCTTCCTTGAATGAGAAGAGTAGAAGGTTAAGGCACACAACTAATGCACAACCATTCTACTTGGTTCCTAGTTGTTGATTATAATGGGTTTTCACCATAGTTATACTACACATCATAGGTAATTGGAATGAGTGAAAGTGCTTGATTTAAACCCACACATCAAATGGTAATAATCATATCATAGAAAGAACGAACCTAAGCATGCGTTGAATCCAGTATCCAAATAGCAAGGGGAGTCATTAAGTAGTGAAATCTAAATCCTAGACCTTTATCACATGAGATTCATCCTATATTATACTGTAGCCCTAGATTTCTTATTATCTTTAGTTTACAATTATTATTATTTCGAACCAACAATCCATTCTTTTAGAGTTAGTTTTCGGTCGTAACTTAATTTGATTAAATCAGTTTGTCATTTTCTATGGGATTGACCCTTGTTCACACACACTATACTGCTATACAATCATGCACTTACGAGGTATTATAATTTAAACCATCAAGTTTTTGGCACCGTTGTTGAGGAATGGTTCCAAATTGATTTAATTAGGTTTAGTTACAATTTTTCTTTCCTTTTGTTTTTGTATATATCTCTTTATATAAATTTCTTAATCTTTCTTTTTGGTTTTGTAGAGTTTGAATGCACAGAAGGAGGTCGTTGATTTGAACTCAAAATCTTTTAGGTGATTAAAGAGAGAAGGCAGAAAGTGAGTCTAAGAACATTCCTGAGGAAGAGGAACTTCACGAAGAAACTCAAGAAGACATTATAATGGCAGACAACGTAGATAATAGTGTGGCTCAACCAGCTCAAATAGCTCAACAACTTATGAAAGAGTTTGCACATCCTACCATTAGCATATCTCCCTCATGCATTGTATTGAATGATGAAGCTAGAAATTATGAAATCAAGCACATTCACTTTAATATGCTTCCATCGTTTCATGGTATAGTTACAAAAGACCCATTGACTTTCATGCATGATTTTTATGCAACAATCCAAACTTTTCCATTGCAAGGATTGAAAGAAGACCAAGTACGCATGAGATGTTTTCCTTATACCCTTAAAGATGTAGCTAAAACCTGGTTTATGACTTTGACACCTAATTATTTGACTACATGGGAAGTAGTTTACAATAAATTCATTAGCAAGTTTTATTCCCATGCCAAGACTACTGAACTAAGAGGGAAAATTGCTACATTCTCTTAACTTGATGGAGAAGCTTTCCATGAGGCATGGGGAAGGTTCAAAGCCGTATTGATTCAATGCCCTCATCATAGATATCCATTAGAACTACTTAATCAATTCTTCTATGATGGACTAACACAACCATATCAAGCCATGGTTAATAATGTTGTAGGGGGAACCATGGGAGAGAAGACTCCAGAGGAGATGTATGAGTTGTATGAGATATTAGGAGACAACTCCCAATAGAAAAGTGTGAGGAGGTAAGTCTAGAGGCATTTATGTAATAAGTTCTAATACAAACTTATCTATGTAGATGTCGGAGATGGCTAGACAAATGAAGTCTTTGTGTTTAATGGTGGCAAGCATGAAGCAACCACAACCTACATCAACAGAGGCTTGTTCCCAAGAACATTTTTCACGGGATGTTGAGCAGGCCAATGCACTAAACTTTTACAACCAACAGCGACCAAGGAATGATCCATACTCAAATTCCTACAATCCAGGGTGGAGAAATTATTCTAATTTTGCTTGGAGCAATAAACGCAACCAAAATCAAGCTAGATCCTCTTTTTAGCCAAAAAAACCTAAGCCTAGTCTAGAAGAAACCATGCAAGCTTCACAAAATCAATTTCAGACCAATGATACAAGGTTTCAGCATGTGGATTCAAGACTGAACAACATTGAGGCTTCTATGAAAAAGATGGAAACACAGCTAGGTCAAGTTGCTTAAATAGTGAAAGGACACAAACTTGGACAGTTGCCTAGTCAAGCTGAGCAGGCAAAAACTCTTCTTGGAAATCAATGAAAAGGGAAGTCATCTTGCCTAGACATTAAATACAATGCTTCTTGGAAGGCAACCAAAGCTTTTGAGCTTTTATTTTTATTTTACTTGATTTTAGTATTAGGAAAAATTGATTTGTTACTTTAGTAAATAGGTTAGCATTAGGGTAATTTACTTAAGTTATACTTTGAATTTTTCTTATTTGCATTGAATAAATTGCTCTTATGTATCTCTAACAGTTAAAAACAATAAAGCAAGAATTACATGATGCAAGTGATAGAATAATGGACCAAATCAAAGTGTTCCATCAAAGTCATCATGAAGGGAGGCAAAACACATAAAGCCAAAGCAAAATAATCATTAGAAGGTGCTAAAAAGAAAAGGGAAGCCAAAGCAGGTAAGTAAAAAAAAAAAATTGGTGCAAGGAGGCAGCGGACGGCCCCAAATGCTACCCCCCTCCCCCTTTTTTCCCACTCATGGCCAACCCTCTACCTTCCTCTCTCCTCACCCAAACAACCCTATTTTCCCCTCTTTCTTCTCCACATTTCATCCCTTTCTTCCCCACTTCATTCCCCTTCAAATTCACCTTATATCTTACTAATTCCTTCTCCCAAACACATCCACACTCTCCCATCTCTCTCATTCCCACATCTCCACTCCAACCTACTTCCTAAATCATCTTCCTAAGTTGGGTCATCAAAGAGACTTGAGGTTTAAGGAATCCAAGGTGAAATCCACTCCTTTTTACTTTAATGCATTCTTCTTACTCTGCTTTTGTTAATTCTAAAGCAAGTTGATGGATTTATATCATGAAAGGATGAGTTTTCATGTTGCACATGGAGTGTTTGATCAATTGCTTGAGAGAAGAGTGTTTTGCTTTTAATGGTGGAATCCATTCTTTGTTATCTCATTATTCATTTCTTAATCTTTTAATATGAATTGCAAGGAAAGAAAATAGATTTTTGAGGTTGCAAGATTGGTTTTTCAATTTGCATGATAGGTGTTTGATGAAATGCTTGAGATAATGTTGTGTTGATTTTCAAGATGGAAATTGTGCTATGATGTATGTGGTTATATATGTTTCGAGTGGTGAGAAGTGTGTGGGATTGTGAATTGAATTATCCATATCTTGAAAGTGTTTAGAGTATGATCTATGAAGGTTTATGTTGAACTCACTATGCCTATGCATATGCTTGGTTTTGAATCAATGAATATGGCTTATGGAAGTGAATTTCCAATTGAGCTCATAGTGTTTAATGGAATCTTTGGCTTCTACATTGATTGAATTTTCATGCTTATTGCTTCATATTTGTTTGTGAAAGTGTTATCAAGTTTGAAAGATGCATTGAGATCATGTTGAATGAGATGCTTGCTAGGTGTTTGTTGTAATGTCTAAGGGAAAAGTTGCATTAAGAAGAAGCTTGCCTGAGTATGCTTAAACATCCATATGATTCTAGTATGCAGTGATGTGCTTTGGTGTGATTTGGGATTTGCTAACTTTTGCTTACTTATCATTTAAGCATCAAAGTGTCTTTGTTTTTATGGTTTGTCAATATGCCTCCACGAAGACCTACACCTTTCGGACCATTAAGAGACGGAGGGCGGAGTTTGAGCCTACGTTTTTCAATGACAATGCAAAATAGATATATGTCACCGCCATTGCAAATCGTGAAGGGATACGTGAGAGAGGCATTGAAACAACTTGTCATGACATCCAGGACAACATCATCACAAGGCAGTGGCAGAGATTTGTGGCTCAACTTGAGCCAGTTGTGATGTCTATGGTGAGGGAATTCTATGCCAATGCTAGAGCGCAATATATGGTGGATCCTAATAAAAGAAGAATTCTTGTGTGAGGTAAGATGATTTCTTTTGATAGGTCTTCTATAAATCACTGTTTCAGATTGAAAGACATTGAAGCGGATGACTACACTGCATAGCTTGCACAAGTCCTAATTATGATGCAGTCATTGCTTGTTTGGCTAGAGGAGGTAGCAGATGGAAGATGCAATTTGAGAGAGTAATTAGTTTTCCACGTGGTCAGTTAAGAGCAATCCCACAAGCTTGGCGTTATTTTATTTCAGCTAAATTGATGCCTTCTAACCATGTTTTTGATGTTACCAAAGATAGAGCTCTACTGAACTTTGCTATCATGACACTGTTGTTAATTGATGTGGGGAAGGTGATAGAGAACTCCATTATTTCTTGTCTAACTGGAAGGTTGACAAGCAACCTTGGCCATCCTTCTCTAATTTGTCAACGATGCTTCATGGTGGGTGTTCGTGTCAAACCACAAGAGGAAATCTAGCCACCTCTCCCTCTCATAGATGATGCAATCATGGAACAATTGGAACGGACTAGTAGAGAAGGCCAAAGAATGGGGCAATCTCCCACTGCCCTAAGCTCTTCCCAACAGAGATGATCAAGGCAATCCCAGAGTAGTACACCCAAACTATTTGGTTTACAAGAACGAATTTCAGACATGTGTGTTTCCAATGAGCACTGGCAACAACAGACAACAATGCAGATTAACGTCCTATCAGATCATGCCATGGCAATGCAGTCTATGTTTGAAAACTATAATTTTTTTTCAGGATGCAGGCTCGATTGTCTTTCCTACTCTTGCGGTTTTTCAGTCATTCTGTCCACCAATGATACTGATGAGTTAGATGCTTCCTCTGATGAGTAGTCTAACATGTTTCAGGGAAGTCCTTAGTTCTATTATTTTATTTTTTACATTAAGGATAATGTTTAGTTTAAGTGTGGGGGAGTAGTTGTGTGTTTTATTTAGGTTTTGTGATTTGTTTAGAGTTTGTGTTATGTTTAGAGCGCTTTGTTTAGAGTGTTTTGTTTGAGTTTGAGTCTGTTTGAGTAGTTGAGTCTGTCAAATTAGTTATTGTGAAATTTACATTATGACTATCAGGATTTGCTTCCAAGAGCAATTTGGTGCCAATTTGTGAAATTAATTAGGATATTTCTCTCTTATTTAATCACTAGCATGCTGAGTTTTTGATTACCATTGTATATTAATTTAGGAAGAAGGATAAGCATTCCTTATGATCTACTGATTCTTGCATAAAAATTTTCTTTCTTCATGATTATGGAAAATTTTCATGCACATGATGTCATAATCATGCAAAGTATATGCAAATTAGCTAACAATGGTGTGAACTCATTGACTTATTTTGATTGCAACAAGCATGTTAGAACTTGTTTGAGTATCCGTCAAGGTGAAATTCTAAACAACATGTTTACTTGAAAGTGATTTAAGCATTCTTTGATCAGTTTGAGCCTTTCAAGCTTACCTAGTATATTCATGTCACTAGTGTCCCCATTAAGCCTTATAAAAGAATGGGATATGCAAATTTGTCATGTGCAATTTGTCTGGCGTGTGTTTGATTACTTGAGAGAGAGGTTATTCTAATTATTTCACTAGTCTGTTACTAATGTTGCTTGAGGACAAGCAAGGATTTAAGTTTGCGGCTATTTGATGAGGGAATTTTAGTTACTTATATTTTGTATTTTTAAGCTTAATTTCATGCAATTTTTAAGTAGTTTAATACCAATCTCACATGTTTTTGTTTTGTGTTTAGGTTATTAGAAGAGTGGATACAAGGAGAGAAAGCAAGCAATTATAGAGCAACAAAGCAAGGATAGAAGGCACACAAAGCATCGAAAGGACCGGAGCTGAAGTGGTGCGGAAGCGGTAACCGGCGAGATGACCAACTTGCTGGCGCTGTCGACGCTAGGGCTAGTCAAACAGCAGGTTTTTCAATTTTTTTAATGTTATTTTATTTTATGGAATTTTGATGTTTTGGAGATTATTTTTAGTAGTTTTGGGGAGTCCTTTAGCAAGGAGACTAGGGTTTTTCAAAATTGGAGGATTCTTTGGAGAGCAAAGAGAGGAGATTAGAAAGAGAAAGGAGATTCAAGAAGACAATTTGCAGTATGATGTTCTTCATGAAGGGAGTATATTTTATTTTCTTCATGAACTAATTTTATCTTTCTAGGGTGAAGATGTAG